>JAQGAE010002784.1:0-16635 GCA_034696685.1 Julus scandinavius | reverse complement strand
CGCGCGCGCGTCATATCCGGCCTTAGCAGACGAATTCATCGCTCATTGTGCGCCACTTTCGCCAAGTGTGAACCCGGAGTCCAGCTGCAGGCTGAGAAGCCTATGAAAGCGCCCTTTTCATGTTTTCAGTGCGTGTACATGCTGCGGCGCTCTGTCAAACCTAATTGCATCTAATTTTTCAATTTTTTATTATTCCACCAGGTGGACGATGCGCGATTATACATAAGTCTGGTCAAGGGTCAACGATTGTTTATGCCTCCGGCCTGACGGCCACATGTGTCCTCGGGTGCATCCGCAATGAAATTTGCATTGTTGCTTTCTACTGAGCTTCAATAATTATCATCCTGCAGGAAAGGGAAAGGTGGACCACTTTATAGTCGCGTGTTCGACTTTCAGGCATGGAACGGTTAATTATGACCATCCAATTAACCGAGCAGGTAATTAAACCTTCTTACTGACTTTAAAGCGAGGACTAATTTCGAAAGTAATTTACATAAAAGTAGATTTTTTTCCATAATTGGTTTACCAGGGCGCAACGACATTGCGAAAACGCCTTTGTCATTTACAAACTTTGTATTCCAAAACACTGGTATTCAAGTGCTTGAAAAAATATGAAATAATTAGTCTTCGTTTCAGCAAGCAATTAGAATATTTGCATCACCAAGGTTGAAAAAAAAATGGAAGTCATTCTCCTTATTGTGTTTGACTTGACCATCATTGCGTTTTTCAACTAAGGTTGACTAAGATCAACTAACTTGGAATCTGGTCAATTACTGTAGTTTGAAAAGTTCGAGTTTGGTGCAACAGAGACAATTGTTTTATATCTATATAATCTATTTGGTTGATCGTTATAATTGCATCTGCATGTATACGTTCCCAATAACTTTAATTTTGAAGATAGCTTTGTTCATCTTGTTTTGTCGAGATGTAACTGCACTATCTCAGTATGTCACAAAACATCGTTTAAGAGCACACAAAAAACGTGTCTTATTAAAAACATGTTCAGTATATACACTGTATCGGTATCTGATTTGATTAAGTCTTGCGTGTCGTTAACTACATAGGTCTGTACGGTAGCCGTTTTTGCCTGCTTTTATTTTTCCGCCATTTTGCTGAAATGCTCTAGAAAATGCAATTTGCATAAAAGGTCGGAGCAAACGTGAAGAAATTTCGAATGAGCGCATATGGTGATAATTGCCCGTTATTTAAATACAAAAGGTGTGGTAAATAGTTTTCTTGAAAGGATTTAAAGTTGGTCCTCGCCAGAATTTTGTCTGGACAATAAAGTATTTGAATTGCTCTATAGCTGCCTTTACAATATCCTTTTTGTACATTAACGGCATGTAACAAAAAGGTCAATTGAGGTGTTAAATAATGTCTATTAGAACCGGCTGGCTCGGAATAAGAAGAGTATGCAGTATAAATATGAATATTATAAGATAATAACAGTAATATTGATTTGTCTTTCCACCAAATTACAATCATTTTTAAGCCAATCATGAGAACCCGAAATGCTGCACTAACCTTTATGAACTTTGCATATTTGAAAGGGAATTTTATCGTGGAAAACAAAATGCCAAGGACAACAGCCTGTATTTAGAAATTTCAGCTCACATGAGGTCATAGGCCAAGCCATCCCCATGGTCAATTACAGGTGTTTTTATTTCGTTGTTTTTTTTTAAATTCGGTAACCGCTATCACAAAGTGGCTAACAACTGAAGCTAGAAATCACCATACACTGTAGTGGATATAAGGATGGCGCGAATCATCCTTTTCGTTTTTTGACTTGGGTTATTCAACCACTTCGTGACAGTGGCTATCATTGGTACAGAATTTTTTCATAATACCTTCACCACAGGAGGACAGGTGATGGTTATCTTCACTAGCTCAAACTTCTGAAACGTTTCAACTCTAACCTAACTATGAAAACTTGTATCACATCATGCATCAATTGAATAATCACAGGCTGACGTGTATCCTCTATTAAACTAAGAAGTTAAGAATATACAGTAACAGAATGAGAACATTTGAAAAGCCTTAAGCACATTATTTATATGTACATGCATGTGATTTGATATGAATAAGTTACTGGCTAAAGAATATTCCACGCTAATCCTCTTTTAATTACATGCACAGTATATTAAAATGCATTCCAACAACATTAAGGAGGAACGTTATCTAGAAATGTTATCTAATCAAAATAAAAAATGATAGGATTTTTCACAACAAAATGGAAAGGATTTTAATATTTGAACAAGTCTAATTCATTAACGATTAATTTTGAGTGCTGTAACACACAGTATTTGCTCAAACAAATGAAGAAATATTTTTTTAGGTTTTAATAGAAATCTTTTCTCTATCGATTTTCTCCAAAGTTGCAAGTTGCAATTTGTATCAACAAAAATACGAGAACTTTTGAGTACTTTTTAGTTTTATCTTGGAGGTGAACTTGGGAGTTAAGGTTAGTTTATTCGATTTTGATTTTGGAAATGCAAGGACTTGAACAAAATTCAAGGTTGTTAAATTTTAACAGCTACTAAATCTATGAAGTACCAAAAACGTGAGAATGTTTCACTGACGTCAATTCTGTGGGAATTTGGTTATATACTTGAGCCACCCACACACACCTACTTAGTTGACGCCAGTCATGTTGTTCGTAGCCAAGGTGGGCTACGCCTGGAGCCGCCCTGTTTTTAATTCAAGAGAGATTAGTTGCTCCTTGGGTGCAGTTACATTTCTACTTTTGCTTCGTCTGATTTATAAAAAACCTTTATAAATTCGTACTATTGAAATAACTTATGAGAAGACAACCCTTTGGTTACAGAAAAAACATTGCCAACATGAGATGTGAAGGCGTGTTGTTATATTTGAATCATCATTTCTTTCCATGGCATAAATTCCAAACTTATAACTAGAATTTCATTGAGAGTTAATATTGTGCAGGATGGAATGATGTTTGGATGTCATTTGCATGGGGAAAAATCAGTATGCAAGTATAGTATATATTAGAGAATAAAAATTCCAAAGCAAACAGGACTGAAAATCCACTGTTGAAAGTTAAGACTAAGAAGCGATAGGGAATGTCGAATGAGTGAAATGAGGGGCTTATAGGGGTCGACACACCTAGCGAAGGTACAGAGTTGGGTGACCTAGTGATTACGTTTTACGTCTAGTTTTTTTGGAAGAATTGGGTTCAAAATCTAGGTCGGCTATCCTAACTGTGCTTTTTTTTATTTTCCAAAGTTGTTTCAGGGCAAATGTTATAAAATTTTCTCTAAAAAACCCACCCCAAATGTTTGCAGTCTTATTTATGTGCCACTGTAATGAATGGCCTATAGTTTTCGGTGTCATATGGTTTGACGTATCATGTTGTGATTGGACTGTGTATAGAATTTGCATTTGGAGCCACAAGTTAGCACAAACAATATCAGTACAAGTCCTTACAATAATGGATAGTGGAAATACCAAAAACTAGCTGCTGTCCACAAACTTTTATAATGAAAATAAATGGACACTTTCTATTTGCAAGAGCAACGCTCATGGTCTTGTGAAGTGAAGGGTCATACTTCATCAGTTTCAACTTTGATGAACTTGTGTAGGAATGTGGCCCATACCTGGATGGAATGCACCTGCACTTGTTGCATCGCCATATTGGAGGTGGCATATTCATGCTCTTTTGAGGTGTATCTGGTAATAGACCTATATGTACATATGTATACGGATATACCACCTGTTGCAGGGAAAATATGTGAATACTTAGTACTAAGTTCCACTTATTGTAGCAGCAGCACACTATTTTCCAATATGACAACGTTTTATATCACACAGCAGGTATCATAAATTAATGATCCTGTGGATATATTTTGGTAACATAATACTAATCTGCTTTTTAGAATGCTTCAAATATGTCTTCTGTTTATATTACATAAAGAAGACAAGTCATTCACACATAGAAATTGAGAAATTGGACTACTTTGGTTTTCCCATTGTTTTTCCATTATTCATAAAAATCCGGAAACGTTTACAATCAATTTCATGTTCATTAGCACAAAACAGTTTAATTTTTGAAAGAGTTGCCATCAAAACAAGAACAGTTTTTATGCCGACCTAAAAGAATGCCCGATTTTAAATGCGATGACACAGATTTATAAAAGAGGGAAGCAATGAATTTAGTTTGCTTCTGGTATTTTTTTTGTTAATAACATCAAAGTAAGCAATTTAGTAAACAAAAGTTCTTGGTTAATCAGCAATAAAAACTGATTGGAAACTGTATTTCTTATATTTTTTTATGCATGGAAACATCTCGTTTATGGGTACGGTTCTTTGCCATATATGGCGCTCTCGTGCGCACCATTATACTTAGATTTTTAAAGGAGGCAATTTGTTTGTTGCTGTCATGTTTACTTGCTTGTGCCTGAAAGTATCACCCTGTAGCTGGTCAAACGAGTTGCCGGTTCATGCAAATGCATAATTCTCTAAGGATAGGTGTGTCAGAATTTTAATTAAAATTCGCTGGAACCTCCTACAATTAAGTTGTTTTAGATTCGTCATTTGTCCACTACATATAGTAAGAGCCATTTTTAGAAAATAAATTTGATCTTCAAATGCTTTAATTATCTAAAGCGTGTTTTCAGACTAGTTACTCCTTCTTGCACGCAATTTATACTTGGTAAAAACGTGTTGAAATTTCTTTTAACGTTATCTCACGCCAGGTTTTTGAAACTTTTTCGCAATTTATTTCAGATGATAGCACGATTCAAAGAACTGCTACTTTTTACTATGGTAATATAAAAAATTACCGTTTGTAATTGTAGTTTGTATTTTCTTGCACTATTTTCTGTTAAATAACTGTCTTTAGCCATCGTTAATGCGTATTTTTCATTAGCAGAATTTTCTGCTTGATTTTTACTGTAAACAAGCGATTGGTCTTATCTTTTGATTTTATTTCAGCAAAAAATATAATATTTTTTTTTCGTTACATAGACTAGCTCTTTCCAGTGACATTAACAGTCGTCGTAAATTTGTTAGCAAGTACAATTAGTTTGTTGTTACCTTTTACTTTCTTAGGCAGGTAAACTTCACTGAAAACTCAAAATGTACAAAAAAAAGCACACCAAATGTGTAAAAAAGTTGCGCACACATAAATGTGTAAAATTACCTATTTTTATATGCAATATAACACATTTGGAATGTCAAAATGCACATACTGTGTGTTTTGATATTCAAATGTGTTATATTGCATATAAAAATAGGTAATTCTACACATTTGGTGTGCTTTTTTGCACATTTTGAGTTTTCAGTGTAGAAACTAGAAATTCAAATACTAAAAGTTTCTAAAGAATATCACACATGCAGTTTCTGCAGTGTGGGTGGTTTTGTGACTTTTTGGAGACTTTTGTACTCAAAGGTTACTTTTGTGTGTAAAATTACCTCCTTCCCCCCCCCCCTCCCTCCAAAAAAAAAAGAAAATCGAATATAGAATAAAGGTAAGCTGTAAGTCTAAAAGTTTTCAATTTACGGTAGATGGAGGAGGATTCATTGTATGAAAAATAAATGTAATGTCTGGCTTAAGCCTGCCACAATGAGGTAATTTATTTCCTATTTTCGCTGGTATGAGGTGTGGTAAAGGTTACTTACAATGCAATGCAGTAAAATATCATTTGCCAAATTGCCTGATGTGAAAAATATGTTTGAGATTATCAGAATCGAAGAAATGTAGATGTGGTTTAAGGCCTTTAAACCATACACCTATTGATGTCAACATCTAGACTGGATATAGGTCAACAGGGCAGACAGACCCATTGGCGATACAAGTAACCCCGCCTTATTTTTAAGCTCCAGCACTAAATTTCGGCCATTATGTCGTTAGAATTCCTAAAAATTTATCTGGCTGTTGCTATGTAAAATGTAAATATTTAAAAAAAATGTACTGCACCATGGGAACATCGTGAATTTCATTACCTGAAGCAACATTTTCAAGGTGCAATCATGCTTGTAACCCCAAAGTTTGACATTGGATCATTAAATAGCATATTGCATACGTATAATATTAAGCAGATAAAAAATACTCGTACCATTTTTTTCGATCCATTCAGTTATTTTTGCTTCAAAATAATTCACCAGTTACAATTAATTGTAAGTCCAAATCGAACATTATTAATACTTTTTTTTGTGAATACCTTAATTTATGGACCATAAAACGATCTGCCAGTTAGCCATTGCCTTTATAGATGAGACAGTTAAGTGCGATGCCAACCCACTTTTCCTTTAAAACAATTAACCCTTAAATGCATTAACATATTTATGGCTTGAATCAAGCCTACTATACGTATCTTTAAATAAAATCATTTTGTCGTTCTTTGAGTTTGGCATCTATTGTTTTCATGTAACACTGATAAACAAATAGATGTGTACTACGTCATCGAATTAAAGCAACTTGTCATTTGGATTTCTGGCTTCATATACAATGTATACTCTACTCTTTTGAAATCTTCCAAAATGATGGGATGCCAATGCTGTCAAAACATGGCTTTTCAAAACAGCGAGGGGTACATGGGCATGCCTTAACATTTTTTATGTGCTGTAATCACAGCTTTATAATGAGGGACGGCGTTCCTAGAATGCTCATCAGTACACAAAAATGAGACAAAAGATCCCATGCTGTTTCAGGCAATGAGTGCCACTTTTTAAGACGTGTTTTCAAACATGCTAGACACAAATGACCACCTGGGTATAATCGCTTATTAGAAGTAAATGCACGAATTGGAGATAATACTGTAGATTTGATAGTAATTAAGAAAGCTTATCCTAATATTCAAATCTTATGTTCAATTGCACACCGCCATTCAGCGATTTGCAAAAAAGCATGATTGAGTCAATTTATTCTACTGCAAGTCAAAATCTCACTTCTTGACTATGCAATGGCAAAGTTCGCCCTATGTTGGAATATTGTGTTCCTATTTGGAACCCTCACAGGATGGTTCATATTCAGGATATAGAGATGGTTCAGCGAAGGGCAGCCAGATTTGTGAAAGGCGATTGCCATGCAACATTCTGCAAAGTGTGACAGAAACTCTCCACTCTCTAAATTGGGACACATTTGATAGGTCAAGAAGCGAAAAATTATCTATGGGGTTATTCAAACGTTTTCATCTTTCTCGTGTTTCCCATATTTTAACGCCTAACGACCACAATAGGAGTAGACATAATCACTCAAATCCTTTGACCGAGCTTGGTGCCAAGACAGATTCTCAATTGGTCCTTCTTTGTGTATGAGATTAGACGATGGAATGGCCTTCCTGGTGAAAGTCCAGATTTAGTATAGAAATTCAGTCTAGCAATGATGTCCAAGTCGCTAATGACGTAGGAGCATTCTCTTGAAATGATTTGTTTGACATCCCTAACGTATGGTATTTATTTGATGAATGTAGGGTACTGAGTTGAATTGAAAGGTATGATTTTAAGCTGGATCACAACCCTAGCACTTTCAATGGGTGAAATTTTAATACACAATCACAGCCAAACAAAAAGAGATTAAATAAAAATAAAAATTGTTTTAAATATAGCTTGATAAACCAGCAATGGTATTACCTTTTCGTTTTTCCCTTTGAAATGGTAGATTTTTTAAATTAATAAACAAGTTTGAAAAATGTCCGTTGATTTGCACATTCTTCCAGCAGGTGGCAGCATGAGAATGGAAATTAACGGACATTTTTCAAACTTGTTTATTAATTTTTAAAGATCTACCATTTCAAAGTGAAAAACGAAACAGTGATGCTATTGCTGATTTATCAAGCTATTTTGAACAATTTTTATTTTTATTTAATCTCTTTTTGTTTGGCTGTGATTGTGTTTTAAAATTTCACCCATTGAAAGGGATAGGGTTGTGATTCACCTTAAGCAAAGAAATTGAAGAAATATACCATGAAAACGTATAACTGCCGCGCATACTAGGTGAAGCCAAGAAAAAAGCATTGTTAGTGGTGCGATCAAAATGAAATTCATATGATTTACCCCCACATTACACATTCCATAAGCATAAAACTGATAATGAATATAGAAAATGGAAATCATTCTTTGGAATATAAAGCGTCGAAATCGGTGATGCGCAGCCAACAGTTTAATTGCAACGGATAGTGTGAATGAACATCACCGAAGCACATATGCGAGGCCATTTAAGCATGAAAACAGAGCGGGAGCAATTTGCTGATGTTGCTAGCGTGAAGACAATGGAAGTACTGTTTACAAAAGTTCAAATGGTCAATATTTTATTTATTCCGGCTAACCAGAAAAAAATACATTGAAATTTTACGAAATATAACTGTCCGGTAATTGGTTGATAGTAAACACGGTTTTCTAAAAGGCTTTTACTGTGTCATTCATGTTTGGTCATGACAAACTATTGGCCAGAGCATCAGGCTGTTTCCAATAAATCGTTAAATTGGAACCTGATGATTAAATTCAATTTTACATCACGGTTATGCCAATTCTTGTAAATTATCAACTGTTCTAACAGTACAAAGCCATAATTTTTATAAAGTGCTAAGTAAGCATGAAACGTAAGCGTGTACTTCAAGCAAGAAGTGCACATTGTTCTTTAGGATATTCGACCCCTGAATTCGTATCGACTGCTTTTTTCTCTCTCATCTGATTTGCATGATAAGGTCAGCAATTACAGTAACCTTGCTCAAGGCTCATAAGAATTCGATTGAAGACAGATTGACTCTGAACAGGCGATACAAAAAAAAATGGCGCTTATCGTTATCTTTGTATGCACTTGATGGAAATGCCCTCCAAATCAGCTTTCAAAAAATCTTAACATCGGTTGTTCGGTTCAGAGAATATTGAATGTTAATTCTACCATATTTCATATCAAAAGTTTGCTCTGCCCATTTTACATTTTTTGTGCAATTGTGCATGCTGTCTAATTCAATGTAGCAGAAACTGACTATAAGGAAACCTAATATACAGCTTTCGAATTTTGACAGCTACAACTATAGCTATTGACATTGTAATATGCATTGTTTTCCTGATTTTTAAAAAAAATACAAATACCAGCAGAGTGAAATAGCTACAAATCATTGTTATAAATGTGAAGAAACTTATAATTTTTAAGTTGACAGTTATCTTCTTATTCCCACAAATTTGACTAACATTCATTAATCCATCGTGATTAGTTCATGTGGATTTTTGCCTGTTTAAGCAGTTTTAACACCATATGTCAGCATTTTATCTGGTCACACTAATAGTAGCGGCCCAGGTCTGAAAATGTGTGTAACAGTGTATGGGAATCAGGCGGGAATTAGAATTGCTTTGTTGCGTCGTCTCCCAAGCCCGGATCTGCATGCCCCTCTAAAATTGCACGGTTAATTTAAAATTAATATACCATGCATAGAATTTGTCGGCCAGGGGAAAAGCTGGCGTGCCATGCCTGTCACAAAAAGTGAAAAGCTTTAATCTTATGATCGCATTGTCTCATGTCATGACATTTTGAATTCTGAGACGTGAAGTGGTGTGGATTCTGAAAAAAAGGGGTTGATTGCAAAAAGAAGTTTTTGCCCATTAGCCAGCACCTTGTTAGATTATTAAATTATTTGAAAAAGTCAACAACAACAATGTAGGCTTTGTTCAGTGTTTACCCCTTCCATTATTTGAGGAAAATCCCCATCCCGTTAGCCATCTGGTGTAATTATAGGCAGCTGTTAATGGGAGTGTAAGTTTGTGTAATTATACATGATACTGTAATCTTGAGTAATTTTTTATAAAGTGTTTCAAACGTTTCGTTATAAAATTTCCCAGGTTTCTCTTTATTTCGCTGACTTGTCAGCGTGATTACAGAAGATGCTGAAGTCAGAGGGTAGAAAAAAAGGCGTTTTCTTATCCAAAATTCTGGCGCTACCTGATTTTACTATTGCGAGTTGAGTTCTCAGGGTAGTTCAATTATTCAAATTACATCGCGTTGCAAGTCATCGTTATCGTGACCAAAATAAACTTTACGAAAACAAGAATTGTCAACAAGGTCTTTGAATAAAGCCGCCTCGAAGCATAATTTGGATTCACATGAGAATAAAGATTACGCATCATGTAATGAAAATATTAACTTAACTGCTTTCTGAAGTTTTTGTTACAATGTCTTTGATCTTCTTTGGAGCGAATCCTTTTTGTTCGTTGTAGTTAACAGTATATGTGTTCAAAACGTTAACCACAACAATGACTCTAATTTGAAAATCAAAAGTTCTATTTTAAACCAACTTTAAATTTTATTTTCATGTTGGCTCATATTGCAAAATAGTTTTTTGTAGCATATTATTTAGGTTTTTGCATGTTTTTCAAAAGAACGAACTTTTACAGAATACAATGAAAGTGATAATTAATTAACTGTTCTCGGTAATGCATGTTCAGAAAAAAATATCGATTCCAAGATGAAAACCAAAACTTTTTTTTAAAAAAAAAACATGAAGATAGAACCACTGTTTTAAAACATCTAGTTCTTATATTGCATAACTTGACATCATTGTTTTAACCCGAAGTTTTTCATTTTCTTTAAATATTCCGTATATGCTAATGTATCACAAATATGATGCTCACCTTTATTGAATGGATACTGTGTTAGACAATTATTCCCCGTTTAGGATGCTTGCCAGCAATTTAGTATTGATGAATTCCTCTTGAATATCCTAAATACGAGCATCAAGGTATCCTGGTCCAAGCACTTGCACGCACACTATAACCACACCACACATACATATAGAAACTCTGTTTCTGCCAAGTCCGACCACACTCTGGTTCAGTATAAAACTACCCGGAGTACCTCACTATCCTGCTCACCCTACCCACTTAGCATGCAAGTAGGTGCGCAAATAAGCCAATGGCAAAAGAACCAGTTTTCGAGTTATGTCCGCAACAGTCTGTCTGTAAGGACATGCTCTACCCATGCACACAACTCCAGTCCATTCTCTCTGGTTATTACCTTCGTTAGACACCCACTTTTCATCCCACTGAGTTTTGCTGGCAACCTTTTTTACCTTCCTCTTAAGTACTTTCCCGCCTTAACTTCTTACCAACACACCCTCGGTAAGCTTACGTCATTCTTAATTGCTCACAAATTTTGTAATTAATTTGAAGATTCGTTTCAGATATCTATGGTTGACAATTTTGGACAATACAGCAATCAAATGAGAGAGAAAAAAAGATGATAATCTGCACGTATGTAGCAAAAGTTCAATGCTCTTGTCGTATTGCTCATACAGAGGATGAAGGTTTACTTATCTCGTTCAATGACATACAATGATTATATTTATGAAAGTTTTGCTCATCCACATAAGACTAGCAATTACATATAAACGGTTATGCTTTCAGAAAATAAAAAAAACAAAGGTTAGTATCTGAACAGATTTTTTTTTCTCTTCTCTAAAAAATATACAACTAGAATATTTCCGTAACTCCTTTCACCCCTCAGGTGTATTTCTCAAGGACAAACTGAGCATCTGCTGAGGAATGTCCATAAACATTTCCAACAGACCCTTAACCAATTTTCTGCGACTACATGTACACTCCTATTTTGTTGAACAAAAAATTGCCTCTTTTCTCCCCTCTGGTTAATTCTGTTGTCCCGTGCTTGTTCTAATTAGCCAACATAAAATATCTTATTTCCTAATTATCAACCTATGAAATGGATTCTTGTACTGTAGAAAGAACTCCAAAATGTGATGAACGTGTAGCTGATCAACTCTGCAACACTCCTTATCATCCGGAAATTATTAAAGTTATGTTGAAGAATTAAGCGACACATTCCATTTCCTTATACGTACATAAAAATGGCAAAATGTTATAGGCATGCTTCAAATAAGTAGTGTAATTATTGTACTCTTGAATTTGGTATATTCATTATATCGGTATATTGATTTCATCCTGCATTACTGGTTTACATGTATTTATAAAATAGCATTCTGTACCGCAATGATCACTAAACAAAGTTCGATATTGCATTGATTTTATTATACAGTGGAAATTATTGGAAAAAATGATGGCTTCGTAAAATTGCGTGCTCACAGCTCATTGGAGAAATCAGCGAAACATAATGGAGAATTTTGTAAAAAGCCCAACTGTTGATTGTCAGACGCTGATAATTCCATTACATATTTAATTTTTCAACTAGTTATCAAAGTTTATGCAGCGAATAACCGGTTGTTAGCCTCTAGTGTGACGATTTTTTAAAGTCAGAATTCCACAGGATATGGTAATGACTTTTATAAGATCAGAATATGCGATTTTAATGGCTCATTGAGCGTATTCCCTGCGGTGCAATGTTCCAAAATTTCATGTTGAATATTCCTCATCCTTACTACGAAATGCGAGAAAAACAATCAACGAGGCCACCCAGTGTCCTAATAAGATAAAAAAACATTATATTCTAGAATATATATCATATCTAATGTAGCGTTTGTGTTTAACAATTTTTGCATAACTACATATTTCTTGGAAAACGTGATCCTTTAAAGCAACATAAATTTGTCTCAAAAACACATAATAAAAAAAAAATCTTTATATTCAGGTAGTGTTGGCTCTATGCTACTCGGGTAGTACATCATCTGATATATCGTATATAATCATTAGCATATTTTTAATCTATGAATATTTAGTAATTTTAATTGAGTTATGTTTATTATGTCGTAACATTTTATCATTAGCTTGGCATATTAATGGAGGTGTTATTCTGATGTCTAGCACACGTACGTTCATTTTTGTTGTATATATAAAATGCTTTCGTAGAAATGCTCAAGACTTAAATATTTGATATCTACTTGTCAATTCTAGGATACCGGTATTTGAATTCATGTCTTGTACACGCTAATTAGTGGCAAATCCTTCTGTGTAATATAGGTTTCCCTTTTTTGGTAATCGAGGTCAGGCATGATGTGTTGGTTTTAGTGCCTTTACCTATTTGGGTCTAGGTTATCTACTTATTCCACATAGTGCACGATTAGTTTAACCTTTAAATCGATTTCATTTGAAACTCCTTCTGGATATTGTAAACGAATTTTCTACATGAATTTCGTGATTTTAATACAATTACTTTTCCCCTATCTGGCAATTAAATAAGAAATATAAAGGTTTTAACTTCGCCCACGTATATTTTCTCATGCTGCTGCTGCTGTTGATGGTTGGAATGCATTCCTGGAAAATGCCATGTTATTTTATGATGTGGGATTCCATAACAATATTCTGATTTGTGGTTGCGTTATGTTGCGTATGCCATATTTTTTTTTAATATTGCAAAAACATAAAAGTATTGCTTTAAGAGGGCGGCTCCGAAAACGTCTTCGCTTTTGCACCAATTGAGTAGTTGAGTAGCCCAATAAGTAGTTAACGATTCTTTGAAACATTATTTTATGTTAAAATGCGGTCAGTTTCATTGTTTCGAGGTGTTTTGCTCCTTTTTAACATGCAGGAGGATTTGGGTGGATTCTTGCTACGCTTCTACGAAATGCGCGATCGTAAGTTAGTCTAGCTTTGACTAATTTATTTCATTTGTTTTAATTGCAGTTAAACGTTGGAACTGAAACGAGTTTTAAGATAAGCGAATGAAAGTGTTAAACAAAGGAAAATGGAATTTTTGAAAGTTTGCCAGGAGAATTTCTTTGTGGTTGTATAACACTAGGACTTGTTCAATATCCTGCACGGAACTGGGTCAAAATCTCGAAAAAAAAAACTCGGAATAAAAATCTCGTATCAAAAAACATCGGAAATTAAAATCTAGAAAGAATAAAAATCTCGAAAACCAAAATATCGTAAAATCAAAAAGGGTTATCCGAAACTCCCTAGACACAGACCAAATGAGTGCATAGAAACAAACAACAACTTTGCCATAGAGAGAGTACCATTCAAATATTTAATAAAAAAAATGTTAAGTACCAAACACCTAACCTAACCAAACCTAACCCAATGGCGAGTTGAATACCATATACCTGAATACATAAATCGCACGAGTTTTGATTTATTGGATGATATACTGTCGAGATTTTTTTCACTCGAGATTTTGCCTCTCGAGATTATTTTTAAGTTATTTTATATTTCGAGATTATATTTTCAAGATTTTGATCTGGCACGGCCTGCACAATCTACAATACCTATACAGTACAGAATGTAACACTGCATGCTGAATGTACGACGATTTTATAAATATGATCTTAACTGGAAAACTGTTTGGTATTTGTAAGAAGTTTGTTTGATTTGTTTGTTAGAGGTTGCGAAGTTAATCATGAAAAAGCCAATTTCGAGTCTTTTGTAAGTGCAAAACAATTGGATGCACTGCCTCAACTTCCTCTTGGGATGTGTTGTGAAATATATGTTAGAACGCCTTACAGTTCTGAATACTATTTCTAACGCATTTTTAGTGTAGAGAGATTGTAATCTAGAATAGCATATCCTCTTGGTCCATTTGCTATTTCAGAATGTTGAAATGTAATTTGCCTAATTCAGCAAACTTCTAATCCTCAAGATATGGCTTCATGGTTACCAACTGTAAGTGGAAGTTACTCAATTGCATCGGAAAGTTAAATTAACGCTACAGTACGGCAATTTTATAAACATTATCTTAACAGGAAAACTGTGGTATTTATTAGAAGTTTGATTGATTTATTTGTAAAGCTGGGTCTCCACCAAGATGTACATGTACTTATAAACACGTTTTTACAAACATATGCAAAAAAGTTTGCCCTCCGGGTTTGTTTCAGCCGCCGGCCATTTTTTAAAATATATGTAAATATCAAAATTGTACAGCTATTAAAGACATTTAATAGGTGCACAATATTGATATTTACATACATTTGCAAAATGGCGGCTGAAGCAAACTTTTTTGCACATGTTTGTAAATACGTGTATATACGTACATGTACGTCTTGGTGGAGACCTGCATGGCTTTAGAGATTACGTGGTTAAACATGAAAAAGCAAATTTCGAGCCTTTTGTAAGTGCAAAACAATTGGATACACTGTCTCAACTTCCTCTTGAGATGTGTTATGAAATACTATGTTAGAACTCTTTACAGTTCTGAATACTGTATTTCTTAAGCATTTTTAGTGTAGAGAGATTGAAATCCAGAATAGCATATCCTCTTGGCCCATGCTCTCAGAATGTTGAAATGTTACTTGCATAATTCAGCAAACTTCTAATCCTCAAGACATGGATTCATGGTTATACCAACTGTAAGTGGATGTTACTTAATTACATCGGAAAGTGCGATTAACGGCATAATGAAAACGCTGAGCATTTCCAACAAGGCATGCAACAATTAGATACGACACCCCTTTTTAAGACCAATAGCTGTATTTCTTCATCGGTAACGTTAATGACGGTTTCAGCCACGGGTGTAACTCAAGATTTATCTTTTCATTATTATGAGGCTAACCTTGGTTTATCGCTCACGTCGTGATTTTTGGCAAATTTACAAGGTTACCCGCTGCACGGTACTCATTGGCAACCATGGTAGGCATTAGGCAAAATGGATGCCATTAATAATATGATAATCTGCTCAATCGGGTAAACCTTCACTTTGACGCCCACAAGATGGTTGTTAAAGCAGCACTCGGCATTTTCGCCATCCTTCAGCGAGAAATGTGTTCTCGGAGGCATTAAATGAAATTTAGGAGCAATAAATTTAAGCATTATTAGAAAGAAGCGCTATGTCGAAGAACTACGAAGTATAGGCGCGTAAATTTGGGACTTTTTTCCGGCTTTGCTCAAAGCTTACAAGCCTTCATTTGGTTTCAAGAAAGCAGTTAAATTCAACGTTGCGAACAACCGACATGTTGTCCCTGGCTATGTAATGACTTTGCGAGGGCTTAGTATACCTGTTTCCAGCAATGTGCATAAGAAATCTTAATCCTATACTGGCTTTGTACTAAACTTTTCCATGAATCGAATGATTTCTAATTTAACATTCCATGAGCCTACACAGAACCTGATAAAAATCCATTTTCACAAAGTTGGTTAAGATAATATCTACTTGGTTAGCTACGCACATTTTAGATAACTATACTTTTGTATACTATATACTAAGCTAAATGGCCATGTTATAGACTATATTTTTTTTATTACAAAAACCAGTTTCAAGTTTCTTTTCGTCATATGCTTAGTGTTTAGATTTGGTCGCAGTTCCTTTACCAAATTACAATGCACATAATATATGGAGGATGTAGTAAATCCTGTTCCAGAATAGTCGTCTGACTTATTTTTTTGGCAATGTGTAATGATATGATAATTAAGTTTGTCCAACTCTATCCACACTGAAAATATGATGATTGTACAGATGGGGAGACCGGGGAACAGTGGGCCACGGTGCACAGTGGTTCAAAGCGTTTATAAAATCAGGTTTTAGAAGTATCCTAATGCTTGTGATGATGTGCAAGGAAGCTGTATGCACCACTCTTTCATTAAGTGAATCCCAATCCTATCACTTTCAATGGGTGGAATTTTAAAACACAATTACAGCCAAACAAAAAGAGATTAAATAAAATTAAAAATTGGCTAAAATAGCTTGATAAATCAGCAATGGTATTACTTTTTCGTTTTTCACTTTGAAATGGTAGATTTTTTCAAACTTGATTATTATTTTTTTAAAAATCTACCATTTCA
>JAQGAE010002783.1:0-16636 GCA_034696685.1 Julus scandinavius | reverse complement strand
AAGATTAGCTGTTTCTGCAATTTTATACAAGCAAAAAAAATTTTTTTACAGTGATAGAAGTGAAAATCAAATCACAACATTCAGGTATAAGACATATTGCAATAGTATTTATTTCCAAAGCATGCTCAATGTCATTAAATACTGGTCATTATTCGATTTGGCTTATCAGGCACTGTCAGATAGGTTCAGATTTTATTTTCTCAAAATGCTCTGAGAAAATGTTAAAATCGAAAGTGTTTCTTTATAGCACCACCCCTTAGTGAAAATCGGCATTAAATTGAGGTTTGAAAATGTGACTGAATTTTTTGCAGAAGACAAAAACCGAGTGAGTTTTAAAAATTGCAAGGCTAGATTTCCTGGTGATATCCTATCTTTTATCTTTACGGCAAAAATGAAGTTTTAAATTCTAGATCTCTACTATTAAATTTGCTAGTGATAGTGTATATATAGGCTACCTCTTCGGTGATTTTTAGATTAGTGTTATCAAGCGATACTTGAAAATAATTATTTTTACCGATTTTTATTTGATTTTATGTCTCAGTGTGGTTGTAAAGAATTTCCATTAATGTTTAGGGTATATGACGAGTCCTACTTGAGAAGTCTTCAAGATGTGTGTGAATCTCTATTCACATATTCGAATCTCCAATCTTCTAAAAAGAAATAATGCAAAGTTTTTTAGTGCGGTTTTTTGCAATAATCCATGACTAATTTGCAGCGCTTTCGCTAAGAAATGACTGCTCTTGAAATTTCTCAAAAGATAATTAAATGGAGATTCAAGCTCATTGATTGGAAAGCTAACCTTATTGTTGTGATAGTTTACCAAAAGGGTATCATTTTATGGGATATGTAATAAAAAGATGAATTCCTTATTTTTTTTTTACTATTCTTACTACGTTGTTATGCAAAATATATATAATACGTACATTTTTATTTAAAAATCTTGATTTGTGCAATAAAAATCAGATTAAAAAAAATGCTCCAACTGGGATTCGATCTTCCGATTTTTGATAACCTATTGCACATATTACGCCTTTCAAACATATGGGGTCTCAAATTGAGTCAATAAGCGCTAGCGTGCCACTCGGCATTTAGCAGATAACATCTGTTTATTTATTATGTTCCTAGAGGGCACTACATGTTTTATTCCAAAAGCACGTATGATTGCTCGTAGTCACGTGCGGTCTCGAAGGAGATGAAGACATGTATTTAAAGTCCTGATTTTGTTCAACTTGTGTACTAAATAATGTCTTTTTTAAGACATTCTTCATTATTTTGCACATTTAGTCTACTTATCTCGCTTTTTGGAATAGCGTCGGGCGTCCACCAGTGCGAGAAAGAAAACTCCTGTAAATGCAACGCTGGTGTCTCCTGGTCCATTGACTTGTCTCCCCTCAAAGTAGGAAATCCGCCGAGTTTCAGGTAGTCAGTGAAAATTGCTGGGTGTTAGTAGTATTGTGTAGTTTGATATTAGTAAAATGTTAATGTATTATTTAGTTTAATAAGAGTTGACGTATGCTCTAACTGTTTTGAAACTTAAAATGCATTAGTTGCAATGCAGTTAATTTTCTAAAGTTAGGAATGAAGGGAAAGCTCTGTGTATTCCTGATATGAGCACGTATCCTCCCTTCATTTTGTTGCAAATTTTAATAATTTAGAAATTTCTAGAAAGCCAGTTTAACGCCACGCCCTTTCTAAATTGATAGATAAGTTGGAATTTATCGCTTTTTATCAGTTATCAACTTATGCTTTGTGGGTGGCTGACCTCCAAATGGTCAAATGTCGAAAGTTTAGATTAGGTTATTGCTTTAATGTATTTTTTGAAGATTAAGCAAATAATCAATTCGATTTTTAATATCTGTTCATAATATTGTCTTGAGAATTCATAAAAAACCACCAAAACCTAAACCTTGAAATTTGGGGTTCAACTAGCTGATGTTGTATTATATATATTTTGTTTTCGGTGGAAAGTTTTAGAGTTTTGCTTAACATCAGGGGAATCTTGCAGTGAAATTTTCTTAATTGTGTTCTTTTTTTTATCTTATTATAAAGCGTGTCATCAATTGCACCCGAAACGTCGTCTGACTCGTCAAACTTTACCATCTATTATGATCCTTGCCAAAGTTTTTGGAAGAAAAATGAAACTGCTGGTCAATGTGGAACGGCTGAAGGCGTAGCGGTAAGCATAAGCCATTTTTGAGCAAGTAGCCTAGTTATGCTAGTATTATAATGCGGGATTAAATCAGTTTTGAATATTCTTATTCTTCACGTAGTTGTGCCTCCAAGAAACTTCCGACAGCATTACCAAAAGCAATTACACAGATCTGGGAATCCATGATACAAGCACTTTTATTACTACTGGATCTTTTCCTAATGAAAATGTGGCAATAGCGTTTACGTCTAAAGATGGATTGATGTAAGAGCCATTTTTTTTTTCATATGGAGGCCATTTAGTCTAGCTTTAAAAATCATCAATGTGTAACTTTAGTATTGTTCGAACAATAATATATTTTAAGAAAAAATAAATGTGCAATGAAATTATTTTAAAATTTAATATCAATGCTAAATAATATGCATCGACACTATTATCAAATGTCATTGAAATCACTGAGTTTCTTGATGTGGAATTTAAGAATACTATACATATTTTACAAATTTCAATTACTATATACAGTTTTCAAAAGTGTTTCATTTTATTCCGTTTTGGTATCTTTGACTTACATAAGTATGGCTTAATTATACACATTAAATTTCTTCTTCTTTGGGATTGTTAATTCCTTAAACTGATTCCATTTGCTTAATTTATTCTTAATTTTCAACCCCATGGAATTTATTAGGAATTAGGTAAGCACAATCTCATTAGCACGTTCTTGGTTTATGTCTGAAGTGTTTTTTAATTCTTTTTACAGTAATGCTCTTTTTACTTCTCTAATCTGCATGATTTCTACACCTGCCAGTACATTGAATATGCTCATTAGGTCTTTTCACCCTTATTTCGTTTGATTTTGATTTAACATTTCATGGACCTTTGTTGCAGAAAAACTACGTTAAAGTTGGAATGTGATAAAAATGAAAAAAATGGGAGGCTGATAGTGAAAAGTGGGAACACACAGAATAAAGCATTTGTAAGTACGAGTGTATGTATTATGTTATTGGGTACAACTCGTAAACCAGTAATTCTAGCAGTTTAAACTGACTTCATTGTGATTCTGGAAAGCCTTCATTATGCAATCAAGAACGAGTGTCATGGATCATTGCCAAGGGTTGCCGTCTTGTTGCACAACAATGTGCGACATCATACGGTCAAATGTGGTCACAGAAGCCACCAATAAGAAACTCATCAATGAGCCACGACACTTGTTTTTACTGGTCGGTATACTCTTCCCACCATCACATCACAGTGTTCTTCTGCTAAACTGTCGATTAAGGTTTTTTCAAACAAATTCAACTCAGTTTCATTTAATTTGCTTATGTAAATGCTTTGTTTTGTCTCTAGGTCCTGTCTTTTATTTCTCTATATTCTTGTGCAAATGTTGTGCCATCAGGTGGACTCTCTGTGGGCTCAGTATTACTAATTTTGTAAGTCCCCCAACAACATTTTTCGCAAGTCATTTGTATGTGCCAGAACACAAATTCATCATGCGATTTATCCTGCAGGGTTTTCTCGTTAGTAATGCTGTATCTTATTGGTGGAATGCTTTACAATCACTGTATCATGGGCGCAACCGGGTTCGAGATAATCCCTCATTACGAATTTTGGATCGATTTTCCCTTCCTGGTTAAGGTACGTAAGCATTCAAAGTTGAACATCTTTTTTTCGCATGCCGAAGTTTGACCTATTCTGCAGATTCTTCAAACATGCCCAGTTTGCATTGTCATATTGTTGATGCCAAAATTTTCGCAATTGAAAATGTTTATATTTTGCTTCCAATTCTGAATTGTATTTTTAATTGCTTGAATCTGATAAAGCCATGTTTTTTGCAGGATGGGATTATTTTCATATTCAAGGGTTGCAAAACAGAACCTACGTATGATCGAATTTGAGCTACTGCACTCGGCAAGAGGTTTGTTAGAATTTCCTCTCTTAAAATGTGCAATAATGTGTAAATAACACTGAATTAACTCCATGAATACGCTTACGATCACCATTTCATGATGGCTATGTTCATCTCTGAGAACTAGTGATTGTATTTTCAACACCAAATGCAAGCAGCTTTAACAAATCCCTCTTGTGATTATTTTCAATTAACGCACCAATTCGTGTTTTGATCATAAACTGGAATTATTGATAACCTTGACATTATTAAGGCGTTGTTTGTGAAAATCTGAGACGAAATAAACTTTTATACCATCCAATTTCAAAATCTTTATGGGTATATTATCTATATCAAACTGTAATACTAAGCCTGTATTTTAAAGAAATAATTTAGTGATAAAGCTTATTCTGTTGAATTGATGGACGTACCTTTATTGTTTTTATGACGTCCGTGTCCAAAATTTTGATAAAACTTGATTTCTGCAACTTTTTTAAAATTTACATACTATGGCTAGTACAGCAAGTGTCATTTCTACGTTTGAAATTGGCGCTCTTTAAATTTTGGGGTTAGGTATTTATTAAATGGCCCTTATGTGTCGGCTGTCGGCTTACGTGAATGAGCCAAGCCACATAGCCATTTGTTAAAGCGCCGTATATGTCATTGACCATGAAGCTGTCATGGCCGCGTGCTGTCGTTTTCAGTGTCAAATTTCTACAAAATTTCATTATTTAAGTGCTCAAAATTGTTATTTCTTTTACAAATGTGTTCGGTTTGCATCCGTAGGATATTAAGTGTGCCTTATTCGCGTCGGTCGGACTCGCGCGAGAAAGTTTGGATATCAAAATGGTCGTGTTAAAAGAGGAGTTCCGATGCGTTTAAGAAATGTTGGAAAAGAAATATTTGACGTTTTAAATTTCTTCATCATAATGTGAGTACATTTACAATGTTTTACTTACTGCCTATGCACTAACAATACACCGCATATTCTAAGATGCAAACCGTATAACCCCATATGCGCCATAACTTATATTGCAAAGTTTCAAACATACGCTTAATTGCGTTTTGATGTAGAGCCTTGTAATTCAAATAATTTGTTAGATCAAGGAGATGAATATTGCGTTGATATAGTTCATATGGGCTGACCTCTTTCATATCGTGTAACCTGTAGGACAGTGATTCTAAATGACTATTCATGATATTGGTTCATATTAGTCAACTGTCCGCGATATTTAATCTTAAAACTTTGTTTAAACTCTTCTGATACAAAGTTACAAACTAAAATTCTTGAGTTGAATTTGGTTTCCATGTATTTCCACAAGTTTCTATCATTGGATTTCAGCTGTTCCCTAGCTTTGCAAAATGGAGATGACATTACAGTTTTACTTGCTTGGCATTTCCAGTTTAACTCATAATCTCATTGTACTGCATCGCTGCTTTATTCATCCTTACCATGCTCCATTTGCATTGGTTTTCACCAAAAATGAATGCGTATAGTTTCAAGAAACGCGTTTTGATACGGTTTGTTATTGTGGGATGTTCATAATTCTGCATTTCGCATGCCACACATTTTATCATGCAGTACGAAAGTCCATGAAAAAAAATTCTGTTATGGTAAATTCTTGTTAAGCAGAAAAAAAATGAAAATAATATAAATACTCTGATTGGAAGAAATTGAATCTGTATATACTTTGACAATTAGCATCTACAGTTCTTATACGCTCAATTAAATGGTAAATTTCTCCAGTTCAAGTTAATCAGTAATGCTCTACTTAAATCAAAAATGCATTGACATAAAAATTAGATCAATGATGCTCAAAATTATGAGCTCATTAAGAACAAGTTCTGATCAGGACTGCGATTTATTAAGAATACCAAGAGTAGCATTATCAAATTTATATTCTATTGTTCTTCATAACATACAAATTCTCTTGTTTCTAAAGAAACCATTTTTGAAAGATTGTCTCTTTATTATTTAAAAAATTAGAAAACAGCTATAATTTGATATGGTGTTTTTTTAGTTTTTAATTATTTAATTGTTTAAGAAGCATCTTACATAAGACATTTGTATTATTCATTTTCTAAAACAGTAATACGTGTCAAAATAATTTACCATAGCAAGCATTTGCTTGAAGAGCATCAGAAACCAGAAAAAATGATCTCAATGTATTTCTGCTTAAATCCTAGTCTTGCGGTGACACGAGTCGACTTACTGTAGTTGGCACTAGGTTTTACCTTTCCTAGGAATTTAAGCCTCGCAGTCTGGGCTAGACCTGCATAGACATTCCAGAGGTTTTTATTGGCATTGCTGGACTGGTTTTTTCGCCTGCCCGATTTTAGGCCAATGCTGTGCAGCCTGAATCTGGGCTGTGCTCTGCTCTACTATTTTGCGAACGTAGCGCATACAAATAGCCTTTTCTTATCAGATTTCTAATTAATGAAGCTATGCTATAGCGTGGACTCTAATCTCAGTTTACAGATTGAAATCTTTCTGCATTTATTCCCCAGCAGAATATAAAATGCGGTTCACCACTTCCAAACAAGTTTAATTGCGAAGATGAACCCCAAAATGGTCATGTTTCGAAAGTTTTGCAGAACAGCCGGGTCTCCACCAAGACGTACATGTACGTATAAACTCGTTTTTTACAAACATATCCACAAAAAATTGCCCTCCGGGTTTGTTTCAGCCGCCATTTTTTAAATATATTTAAATATCAAAATTGTACAGCTATTGAAGACATTTAATAGGTGCACAATTTTGATATTTACATATATTTACAAAATGGCGGTTGAAACAAACCCGGAGGGCAAACTTTTTTGCATATGTGTGTAAATACTTGTATATACGTACATGTACGTCTTGGTGGAGAGCCGGCTTTATAGTAATGGTGGTTAGAACTCAAACTTCTTTTTACATAGATTTGAAACGTCTTGTATTTTAAAAATATCATATTTTGGTCCTGTTGGTATTCAGATTGTTGAATTTTTTGAATTGGCTGCCTAAAATGCAGGCAATCACACAAGGCACCATTCCTTAAATGTGACTGTATGTTTTGGGTGACCTGCAGCGCCGTCTATGTTCAAATATGACAACTATAAAAGTGAAAAAATATTCTGTGTGCAGATAGCGCTCATTGGTGGCGCCATCTAAGCCCGTCGTCAAGAATAAGCTTAGCACGAGATACATGGGCATGAAGAGTGTATGGACGATATCTTAATTTCCCTTGTCTATTATTTTTATCGTTGTCTATACTGGCCGCCAAATTGAGTTTTCATGTACATGTATATACTGTAAACTACGAGCTTTTTATCGCTGACTCGCATGTTCGGCTTTGATATTCCGTGTCTAACACATGCAAATTGAATGGGATGTTTAATGCTAATTTATGCAGTCATGGAGGAAGGGCCTAGTGTTGCTCCTGGGGTTTTTGGATGTAGTGTTCCGGGTTTTTTTCCCGTTTTGTTCGGCCATTATTACCTTTGTGCTTTGACATTCTGACATTTTAGCACGCGTGCACTGCCTTTTCTGGTCTTTCATTTGAATACATCACTTTAGCAAGGTAATTGAAAATGTCAGATTTCTACCATTATATGCATTCGCGTAGGCTTCACAAGCGTGTTACATGTGAGGTTTTTTTCCCCCACGAACAATGCATGTAATGTATTCTACATTGTATATAAACTTTCAATTGCTCTGGCAAAATATAATAGGAGATCCTAAATGTTTATGCAAAATTTAAATGGTTTTAATATGATAATTGAATGATACACCAGATGGCGAAGGATGAGTGGGGTGTTTTTCAAGGTTGTTCAATTTGAAAACGTTTGGTATTAAGGCAAAATTGTCCTGAAAGTAATGGTAAGTTATCGTACAAGCCAATGTTTGGTGCTCTTTTATCTGATTTATACAGGGCGCAGTAGAAGTGCCATTATTCCACAAGTTAATTAATAGAACTAAAAGACTCTCATACAAGTTAGCCCATTGGAATGTTGGCGATTCGGAATTTCTGAGATGATCTTGGGTGGACATCAGGGACTGTCCGTACGTCATTTGGTGTCCACGATTGACTATCTGTCGTGTCCTGTAACACCACTTCATAAGGGTCAATGGATTCCCATTTTGAAGAAGCCTTTTTTCATGCAAGATAGTTCCCTAGCATTGATTTTTCCCTTCCTTTGCGTTTTTTCCCCCCATTCTTTTTCTTTTCTTTATCACGAAACTTATTCATATGTACACGTGTTTGGGGCAAAGTAATGAAATTCAAATCTTTCGTTTTTTTAGTGATTATTTACAGCAGATACGCGAGCCAAGAGGGTTTGCTTGGCATTTTATACCCGTAAAGACGTAAGGGGTTGCGCATAAAAGATACGTAATATCTCTGTTTCTCGAGCTACTTTTATTCCCTCCAACGCATAAATGTAAAAACAGTATCGATCCGCTAAGGTTGGATTGATTTCATGACAATTTCTGTTGCCTAAGTTTGGCAATTGAGCTAGTGTCACGTCGCATGGCTTAGATATTACACCCGACTCCCGTCAACTTATGAGTTTCTGAGTGTGTTGTTGCATAGTCTTATATTTAAAGGAACATGCCAGATAAAAACCTTTTACAGATTAATGTACTCATTAAGATTAGGAACCAATCCACTAAAGTTATTCCTGACACAATTATTACTCGAATAAGGAATGTAACAAGTTATATTATTAATCCATACTCGTCCTACTGAAGATATGATTTTTGGATGGTTTTTGGTATATTAATTAACTGAATATGAAACGAAGCTAATCTTAATTTTTTGACAGCAGGGCATATTCATGTCCTTGTATTTGAAATTCTGATATGGTAACATACGGATTTTTTGCCACTAAAGCAAATAGTCAAATATTTTCTATTCAATTTGAAGATGGAACGTGGGAACACTTTAAAATTATTCATATAAAGCACCTTTTAACGTAATTGTTTGCGTTATTAAGGTGCACCAGAGGAAACATTTGAAAACATACACACACATGAAACACTGAACAAAAGTTTCCAGCATGTTTTTGGAAGCATGTGGCCCAAATTTCCTTTGATCTAGATCGCCAGGAAACATCAAAATGTTTCCTGATGTTTCACAACACTTCTGGACACACCCGAGGCAACAAAACATTTGTTCATGTGTATGTTTCATGTTTCCAAATGTTTCTTCTCATGCATACGCACTTTAAGGGTTTAAGTTCAGCACTGGTGGTGAAACGGAAGTGTAACGGCTAACGGCTGTGAATCGGCTTACACGGCGGAGTAGAGGCTTACGTCATCCTTTCGTAAAACAGTAGTCCTACGTTAAGAACATTTACGGCAGTGTCGTTTACGCAACACTGTCGGTTTTTTTTAGACAAGAATAACATTTATTTACAACTTATTATTTCTGCATTTTGTATGTCAGACGTAACTATGGTAATGTTAATTTAGTCGCCATTAGGCTTAGGCAACCTTCAAAGTGGTGAAAATTTAATGAAAATGGATTATACTATGAATCTTTGGAGGATTTTTCTTTTCTTACATAAGGTTTAATTTATTATCCCTCTTCGAATAGAAGTAATAGGCGTTATAATTTTCCACCTGCTCCCTAAGCAAGAACCCCAGCTGTGTCAGAGAAAGGGCTAAGTCGTCGATAAGCCGCGATATTTTTAACGCTATTTGGTACAAATAAATCCGAGGAAATGTATTTAACGTTTGCCTTGAAAAATGGGCATCGGCAATCACGACTAACACCCACGCTCGGCGTGTTTTCCCGCTGTCAGGGGAAACCCAAGTTTGACAAAAGCTGGGTAGGAATATACAGGGTGCACCGAAAGTCTTGACAACAGACATGAGATGAATATCCAATAACTTCCATTATTTTCATCGCGGTTTTTGGCGAGGATAAAGTACCATACCATGCTTATTTGTACACCAAGATGACCTTAATTTTCTGTTATAACTCGGTTTAATGCTCCTCCTTCCGCCGGAATTTCGTCCATCAGTTGAGGAATGCGAATTTCTTCTTCCATACGCCTTGCTGGATTTTATGCGGACCTGACCTAATGCAGGATGTAATGGAAACGCTATCCGCGGAGGCCACGTTGTTTATGGAGCGAATATGATCCAAGATCTCACGTCTAATATGCGCATAAAATCGCAAATGGGCGCCGTAAAGGATTGCGTATATAGTGCGAGGGAGGAAGACTAGCTGGGGTGGGAGACTATTAGAAGACATAAATTGACCCTCGGCAAATGGGATGGTGTGTGATACATCGCCCTCGACGTGTTTAATTTGAATTAAATCCTGCTTATCTTTAGTATAATAGCCCGCTGAAATATTCATGGATGTTGGCATGGTGCGCTGTTTTAGGACAACCAAGATTGCTAAACCCTATATCGTCAATGCAAAACGTTCACTTAAATTTTCATGTATCTGGACTTACCTCTTGTGTAGAATGAATCTTTCGCCTTGGAACTGACATTATTGTAACATTTTATGATCATCATCCATACATTTGTTATTAAATATAAAGAAACTATGGTGAATTCCTTTTTGGATTACAGTGGAACCTCGGTTTACGAACTTAATCCGTTCCTTGACCCTGCCCGTGAACTAAAAAGTTCGTGATCTGTATCAATTTTCCCATTGCAATTAATGTAAACACAAATAATGCGTTCTTTGTTCTATATATAGCATGTTTAAAAAAACTTGTTATGGCTTTATTTGTGGAAATAATACGGAAGGGAAATTGTCGGATTAGTTAGTGTTGTTTGTTAAGAATGAGCAATAAAATCTGAAAAAAAACTTTGAGCACCATGGTTAAAAATTATTTTCAGAGACATAATAAA
Organism: Julus scandinavius; assembly: GCA_034696685.1. Classification (NCBI taxonomy): domain Eukaryota; kingdom Metazoa; phylum Arthropoda; class Diplopoda; order Julida; family Julidae; genus Julus; species Julus scandinavius. The sequence goes on along the minus strand of JAQGAE010002783.1, from coordinate 5,752 downwards.
GGCAAACGTTGAACCTCACGTAGAATGAATATTCAGAATGGTTTTTCATAGTTTTGTAAAAGTGTATAATTTCTCCTTAATTTTGTAAGAGATAACTACATTTGTCCATAATCATTGTATTGGTTGATTGACCACCAATCAAACTAATCTTGCCGAAAACTACTTAAATGAAATTTGCTTGCCCTAAAAGTAATTTAATTGAAGAGTGTTTTATTTTATACAAATTATATTTCATTCAAACAAGTGCTGCTATTGAAATAGCTCTGCATTATAACTTACTTTATACAATAAAACCCATATTAACCGTATTAAATTTACATGACATAATATATGCATGTGTGTTCGTGAACTGAAGCATCGTTCGTGGAGCGAAACAACATGTTGTGTTCGTAGACCGATTTGTTCGTAAACCGAGGTTCCATTGTATAACCAACCAAGTGAGTTTTATTTTTTTAAATGCTTGGGAAAAACCGTTGGTAAAATTGGAAAATAAAAATAAACAACAATATATTATAAGGGCCAGTCGATTATACACGTCACGATCAATTGCAAGGTTACTATTTAGTAACACCAGAGTGTCGAATGATTCATTGCTTTTTCATGACAGTGGAATCTGTTTCACTGTCAAACAGGTTACTGTATCAAATGGGTCTTTTGACGTCACAGCCATACAGTCGTTGCATACACGCCCAGGCCAAGTTCATTCTTGACCTGACCGGGTCACTCAGGTGTTTTTTTTCTCTTCTTCTGTTTGCCGACTGAAAATTACACGAATCAAGGCTCAAAAGAAATGTTTGACGTAACAAGTGTAAATATTTACTCCTCTTATTGGCCGCCTAGTTAGTCGTGTGCCAAAACGAGATTGTTTATAGGGTTTTCCGTATTTACGTTTTTTTCTGTCCATTATTTCTCTATAATGGAATTGGTGTTTAAAATAACACTAACAAAACCACCCCTGTACAGCAACGCCCGTTTTGAACTCTTAATTTATGATATGGGAAATATCTGTTTCAAGTTGCCCGAAATGTGGTGTGGGGGCCAGCTGTTGTTATTTAACTCGTCGATGCTAATTTTAGCCACCGCTACTCAAATTGTAACTGTTTTTAAAGAAGAGTTTTGAACTCTCAGCCTAATTCGTGTATGCTGTATATAGGCATGCCTAGCTATAGCGAATACATTGTATAGGCAGTTTTTTAACAAGCATAACGAGACAATTTAAGCTAGGGAGAATGTGATCGTATATATCCTCGCCGCCATTTTAGTCTGGACATGTCAGCTTCAGGAATAATTGTGTTCTAACTTTCTTGTTCAAGTGTGTTTCTGAAATATCTTGGGGAGACTAAATATGGACAAGAATACATGTAGAATGCATGGGCTTTAGAATAAAAAGACGATTAAAACCCTATCCCTTTCAATGGGTGAAATTTGCAAACACACTCACAGCCAAACAAAAAGTGATTAAATAAAAATGAAAATTGTTTAAAATAGCTAGATAAATCAGCAAGGGCATTCATTCGATTGTCGTTTTTCACTTTGAAATGGTAGATTTTTTTAAATTAATAAATAAGTTTGAAAAATGTCCGTTAATTTACACATGCTGAGAAATAATGTGTTCTATCATTCTTGTTCAAGTGTGTGTTCCTGGAATATAGTTGCACCTGAATGAATAATAGTGCTGAAAATTAATGGCAAATTAAAATATGTTAAGAAGTGAAACATATAGTATATAAGCGTAAGGAAAAATATGTTCTAGCGTTTTTGTTCTAGAATGTTGCTGAAATATTTAGGAAAAAACCAATGGTGAAGAATGGTATGATAAAATTCTTCAAACAGAACATGCAGTTTTTATAATTAAATGCGAATATTTAAATTTATGTGCTATGCATTATTGTTCAAACATACATACAGTCTGTAGTTTATGTATAAGCAACAATATTTTGATGCTACTTTTTTTTTTTTTTCATTAAAGCTGAGAATCTCATGTAAATATATTGGAAGTGTTAAAAGTTCATTTTATTTAAACGATGATGTTTGAAAACTCGCTGTGTATATATATATCATAGTGGAGTGAGGGAAGGGTTAAACGGCGTGGGTTGGGTGCACATACACTATGCATTGGTAGTAGCTTTAGATTGCCTTCACTTCTTGAGTTGTAGACCTATTTGGTACAAGATTGTGATCGAGTACTGGTAATATCGCTATAAGTGCGGTTGGTTAATGTCTGGCCAATAAGTTATGTCCAGCGTCGATTTACGTAGCTAATAAACTTTTACGAGTGGCCTGTAGCTGACCGCTAATTCAACCCTATGTTATGCCTCAGAAGGACCCTTCATGCAGTATTCCATACTGAACTTTCGGATAATGCATCCTTAGAACTCTTGATGGAAACTGCTTTTCTTTGAAGTAACCTTGTACAGCATGCGTCAGAAGTTGTTTGGAATTTTTGTATTATGTAATGCATTTTCTGGTTCTCAACTAAGTTCTGGTTACCACGTTACCTTGTTTTATTTCAGAAAATCATATATATATATATATATATAGGCATAGAATGATTTTCATAAAAAAATGTACTCGTTGTAGAGGGCAAGACGTTTTATGAACATCGTTAAAAGATGATCCGAAATGGTCACTGAACTCGACAATAGTTTTCGGTAAAGACATGTCGATCCTTTGATTCTTCAGCTACAGTAAGAAGGGATTGAAGAGGGAAAGGGCACAAGATGGCGTCTTCGTGTTCGGATAAATGAGGCGTGAGCGCTATAAAAATAAATGGAAACGTTATGGAGTTTTAATCACCTGTTTTATTATTGGCTCAGCTAGCACTTGACGGGCTTGTTTCTTCGGTTTTTAAAGAGGAAAGAAGGCTTTTTCTCGAAATCTGATTGAATGCCACCCAGGTCAAGTGTCCACTTCATCTGTGGGTTAACTCGCCCTCCTTTGCAACTGCACCGCGCGACTCACTCCATTAAAGTGAAATATCGTCCCTTATCCATTTCCCTACTTTCTGTGTTATTGGACGTCTTATCAAGCTGAATGTGTCAAATATATTTTCATGAAAGAATTGTATTGAAGAAAACGGAAGAATCGTGAAGAAAAGGGCGGAAAATAATTGCGGTTTTATTACCCTTCAAGGAAAACCTGACAAACTTGACACTCGCCTTGCGCTGTTAAAGATGGCATCGTCTGAAAAGCACTTTGCGATTCATTAAGGATAAATTTCGAACAAGAAACAATAAAAATTCGCTTTATCGAGGCACAATATCCCCTTTTACATGTATTAAAACTAAGCATGTCAAACTTCAAAAACCGCTTCCAAGTATGTATTTTCATTATCTGTTCGAAACTGCTTGAGAGAGACTAGTATAGTTATCTTTTAAACAAAGCAAAACTACTGTTTGTGATATCAGTTGTAGTCACATAATTGATTTTAACCTAATTTAGCGAGCGCATGTGTGCATGTTGCATTTCAAACGATTTGGATAAGCTCGCTTGAAATCCATTCCCTGACTCCAGCTAATAAGTACGAGTGGCGGTCGAATTCATTTATTATTCGAAAACCAGATATCGTACGAAAAAACTGAAATAGCCATTTTAAAGAGCAGGAAATTTGCCATTTTTCAATGTAGGGCCAGAGTTTGTGACGCATTTATCCCAACGTTTGATGAGATTGTTTGATTGAGTTACAGTTTCGCGTCCTTTCTTTAAAGTTAAAACACCACCTCTGTACCATACTTTGTGAAACGCATTTGTCACTATAAACTCCTAACATTTCACTATAAATTTCACTCGATTTCATGCCTTTTAACACTGAAAAACGAATGACACTTCGTTATTTGTCTCGTGTGAACGTTTTCCAGTGAGGCGCCATTTTGTTTTTAATAGTTTGTTCGAAATTCTGCATGAATTGTGGCGGTTTGTAGTGATCTTAAACCAAAATTTCCTGCTCTTTATAATGGCTATTTCAGTTTTTTGTAGGACATCTGGTTTTCATATAATAAACGAATATGCAAGACTTTTTGACCGCCCCTCGTAAAACGTAACCTGATGTGTTTAGATTGCACGATAATCTATCTCTAACCCTTTAGATTCAAAATTTTAAGTTGTACATTTGAAAAAATGTTGAAATTGCAAACTGAAACTGCTTTTACTGCTGTGTATACACGAATTACAACAGTCTGCTAAATTATTTGTCGTTTTAGTCACGATGAAATAGGCGTATATATGAAAACGGTGTCTACTTATCTTCTGTTTGTGCTTTTAGCTCCAACTTGTGTCAGACATCTTGGAGACTTAATGGCGGGTTTAATTAGATTCTTACTTCGTAAACTATTGCAAGTTTATGGGCGACAGAAAATCACTGAGAGAAAAACAAAAGAGGGTTACATTTTTACTAATGATTCTCTAAATTTTAACTTAAAAGCTATATATACTGATGTGATGCGGCCATTCCCTCGCAGTAATGACGATCTTACCATTCAGTGAAAATTCATTGATGCAAATGACATTTGGCACAGTGACAAAATTTGCGACGCTGAAAATGTGCAACATTGTTTAAATCTCCTGTTTTTCAAGTTGACCTTTCATCCATTTTCGTATAATCGTAAATTTAAAAATTCATAATTGCTGTAGTCATTGCTTTTACGACGCACGAGTAGCACTTGGGAATAAACGCTACAATTAATGTCTTATCCCACGCAGCATCCCCTGGTGGTCTTCTGCCTTTACTCCAATGTAAAGCCCTTACCATAATGGTTTTTTTCGAATGCTACATAGAAATATTGGAGAAGAATGGAGGCGGCCATGTTGGAAATAAAATGCTAAAAGCTATATATTGTTTCAGTTTGTATCGTTCTGATTTGTTCATGATATATAGATTATTTTTCCCTCCCCCAAGTACTCTTATGTAAGTATTTAATCTACAGGATATCAAATATGAAAATATAGGCGTGACTCTTTACTGAATTATTAAACATTCGTTCTTGAAAAAAATGTTTACACTTTCATAATTAATAAGAACTGGTTGTAAATTGACGGCCTATTGGGATTGCATAGTGTCAAAGGGAAATGACGAGGATGTAATTGGAATACCATTGTATATTATTATAAGTACGACATCATTAATTATGAATGCTCTTATACCTAAATCTTGGCTCAGATGACAACGTGTACTGTTTGTTGCATAACTACGTTTGCTCCCCTTCAAAAATTACAAAGGCAAGTAAGTATAGGATGCCAACCGCATGAAAGTCAGAATTTTGCGTTGACATTTGATTGTATACAGAAAGGATTACCAAACAGCAGGGATGTTGACGTTTAGTTTACTTGCTGAAGTTGACTTAATGCAATCCTTTTTTGTAATCAAGCTCTTTTTTCCTCTGTTTATTACGTTTACCTTATTTGGAAAACGTGCACTTGTTAAATTAGCTGCTGTTTCAGTGATGAAAGATGTCCTGTGTGATAAAAACATTCGTCTAGGCCTAGGTTGTAATCTTAAATCCCAACCTGTATAAGTCAGCTCTAACTCAACTGCTCTAGTGTATGAATCAGGGTCTTTCCAAAGATAAGTAAAACACCAGAAATGTGGCAAAATTAGGGCTAGTTGGCCAGGAACATGCTTCCCCTTATAATAAGGAAACTCAAACAGACCCCAAAATTTCTCACATGTCTGCAGTCTAATGCCCCAGACACACTTGCCGCACTTTTGTGCGTTGCAGGCGAAAACGCCATCTGGCGAACCACGCACGCAATTTAG
>JAQGAE010002782.1:0-16636 GCA_034696685.1 Julus scandinavius | reverse complement strand
AACCAAGTGTAACCAAATGCTAACTCCCCCCCCCTCAGTTGGTTACGTAATTTATGTACGCTCCCCTACCTGGGAATTTTGCCTACGAGGGGTGATTTTCACCCCTCTTGAGGAAACTTTAACGTGCTACAATCAACACCGGACCTCGGTTTAAACTCTCATCCAAAAGAGCCGCCACTTAGGGAATTTCTCGAATCCGTAAAAATTCCCACCGATCTCGACCGGAGAGCGAACCCCGCATCTTAGGATCGAGAGGCAAGCACGTAACCCACTCGACCGCTGGCATCGGCAGTTTGTTTCATAGTAGTAAAGATTTTTAAGTACTTTGTCTTTGCCAATCATAGACAAAATAATTTTAGAGATTATTTTAAAATAATGAATTTTGGGACCTCACCTGAAAACCTAAATTCTTTGGCAGAATTTGAGCTGGAAGGTGATTGAGAACTGGAGTGAGATCTTTGGCTTTCGCTGCAAGAACCTCCAACAGAATCTCTGCACGTTTCTGTCCTTTGGCACTTTCCCTCCTGCTTTTGACATTCTACAGTTTCGTCCTCCTGTTTGCTCATGCGGTAAGAGTCGTACAGGTAACGCTGCATAATGTGGCGTTTGTACTTTTTCGGCCGGTGATCATATTGGCCCTTGTCGCATGGAACCTCGTCGGAAAAATTGCCTTCTTCGTCCGAAGCATCTCTCTGCCTTTTGCACCTAATAGCCGGGGCTGACATTTGAATGTGGGGCTTGGAGTCTGGGGTTTTGTTGGCTTGACTTAGCGGAATCTGGCGTCCGTCCATTAGGGACTGTGGTCTGCAAGTGTCCCTCAGGTTGGAATAAGGTACGAGACCGTCGAGAGCGGAGTAACTGTGATCTTCGTTGGTTTTTCGATCCTGTGTCATTGGCTCTTCTGGTGGAATTATTTCTAAAAAAAGAAAAAAGTAATATTATAAACTATGCAGCATTACAGACCATGTTTTTGGAACATACTCCCATGGGTAATTCTAGTTCTTTAAATTTCAGTCTAGTTCTTGGAATTTCAGATCTAGATCTAGTCCCAGAACAAATTTTAGCTATAGTTCTAGTTCCAGAAGGAATTTCGGAACTAGTTCTAGTTCCAGAAGGAATTTCGGAACTAGTTCTAGTAGGAATTTCGGAACTAGTTCTAGTTCTAGTAGGAATTTCGGAACTAGTTCTAGTTCTAGTAGGAATTTCGGAACTAGTTCTAGTTGCAGAAGGAATTTCGGAACTAGTTCTAGTTCCAGAAGAAATTTCCGAGCTAGTTCTATAGTTGCAGAAGGAATTTCCGAGCTAGTTCTAGTTCCAGAAGGAATTTCCGAGCTAGTTCTAATTCCAGAAGGGATTTCCGAGCTAGTTCTATAGTTCCAGAAGGAATTTCCGAGCTAGTTCTAGTTCCAGAAGGAATTTCCGAACTAGTTCTAGTTCCAGAAGGAATATCAGATCCAGTTCTAGTTGCAGAAGGAATTTCCGATCTAGTTCTAGTTCCAGAAGGAATTTCCGAACTACTTCTAGTTCCAGAAGGAATTTCCGAACTACTTCTAGTTCCAGAAGGAATTTCCGAACTAGTTCTAGTTCTAGAAGGAATATCTATTTCTAGCTCCAGAAGGAATATCATATCCAGTTCTAGTTACAGAAGGAATTTCAGAACTAGTTTTAGTTCTAGAAGGAATATCTATTTCTAGCTCCAGAAGGAATATCATATCCAGTTCTAGTTACAGAAGAAATTTCAGATCTAGTTATAGTTCCAGAAGGTATTTCAATCATTGTCTTGGTAGGAATTATATGCTATCTGGACTACATTCAAGCAAGTTTTTTTTCAATAATATCCTCATGGTTTAGTTTGTCTTTGTCATCGTGTGTACTGTAAAATAATACCATGTCGAGATTTTTCATAAATTTGAAAAATATCATTAGATGTATAAGTGATTCACTTAGCTCATATCCAAATGATCCCTACAGTAAAAGATAAACCAGGGATACACAGCCTCCTTAGCATGCCTATAGGACAGTTTCTAAACATGCATTACACAAATTAAGACCCTCAGTTTACCACCCCTGTGATTCCCCTCACTTGAATTTTTGACATATTTATATGAAATAATTATTTGTAAACCAGACAAAGTGGCATACACATATGTAAAAATGGATCCTGGTCATTATCTTGATGAAAGATCTTATTCATTTGATATTTCTGAATAAACTAATTTTTTAGCACCACATAAACATAAGAAAATGGCGATCAAACCAATCGGAAGTTAAATTTCAATGAAAATTTTTAATTATGCTATTTTCATGTTAGTTCCATCACTTTTTTTTAGTTCAAGAGTCAATATTCCTCTTAAACTCTTAATAAAAATTACCACATGCACTCCAATACTAAATTTTCGCTCAATTAGATACCCTGCTTATAAAAATGTCCTGGTGGAATGCCACCCGCAACGATTAACTTACCAGTTTCATCCTTATACATGTCATCGGAATCCCAAATGCTGTCATCTGAACTGATGCTGAGCAATTCAGCGTTGCCAACAACGCAGCTGTTGTACATCTTAATCCTTTTGGACCAATCGGCGTTTGGGGTCTTCACCGTGTTTTTCAAACGCCGCCTGGCATTTGCGAACCAGTTGGACACCTAAAGGGCAACAAAAATCACTTGCTTAATATTTCATCATTCTTGGGATGTTTTGTCATGGAGATATTGCAAAATACTTGCCTGCATGAGCGTCATCTGGGAACCCAAGGCCAGTGATATCTTTTCCTCTCTGGTTGGATATGGGTTATCTCGATGCTTTATTAGCCATCTTTTTAAAGGTTTGGCCATGCCTTGGAGCACTTGCCGCCTCTGTCTCACCACTTCTGGAAACGCGTGCCTTAAACAAAAGCAAGTATGGGAATCTCATATATACTATAAGAACTATATATACTTTCTGAACTGTCACTCGTGGTCCAAGTTTTGAACCATGTGTCGCCAATGTCGGACAATAATTTAGAAGTTCATGGTTGAATGTTCTCAAGAATGTTGTATATATGGGAAACCAGCAAGTAATATACTGAAAAACTACTTTATGTATAGAATTCTTGACAAAATTTCCAGAGCTGTCCTATATGGCAAACTATAGTAATTTTTGTCAAATTCTGCTCATTTAAAATTTAACCAAATTGGCTTCCAAGTCGATTCTAATTTTTTTTAAATTCCAGATTATGAGTTAAATATGTGCTGTGCTAAGTCAACAACATACATTTTCATCATTTATTTCTAGTTAAGTCACTGTTTTTATTCGTATAAACTTGTTTTTCTAAAAGAATTGACATTATAATTAGGTAATTGATTTTATTTCTTAAATAATCCAAAAAGGAATAATTTGTGAAGGAAACTTTTAAAAAATTTTCATGCATTAATCTATCTTGTTTTTTTGCTTTTTTTCAAGAAATGGTAGTTTTCTTTATATTTTGGAAAATGTTTCAACCCAAGATAAATAAAACAATTTGTTTCACCTTGTTTCATCATTTCATCTGTTTGTTGCTTTTTAGCATATATCATATATGATAAATGGGATTTTGAAAATAATCCTGTCATTGTATGCAATGACAGGATTATTTTCATTGCAATCAAAACGTATAATTTTGTTTAACAGAATGATTTGATCGAAGGAAATCTTCTTATACCATTTAGGAGGAAAATTGCATTTGTAGGTTGTATCCTGTTGACAAAGCATGCTGTTGTTTTTAAATTGTGCCTATAGGCGTGTCACAGAGATTGTGAAACTATATACCTATGCAATGTTTTAAATATATTTAAATAAATTAAATATTCAACTACTAAAGACGTAAACAGACTTCTACGTCACCCTTGTATATTTCCAGAAAATCGTTCAAGTCTCTTTATTTTCCTTTCTGAATTATTATCAAATACGAATGCATGGACATTTGTGTCAGATGTGTCGCAGGTGGACTTCGTTTTGGCTGAGAACCGGCATTTGGGCACTCATACATCTTGTCGTTGTTCTTCCTTAAATAAGCTTACACAATTGTTCATTTGGGTGAATTCCACATGTTTTTGTGAAGTGAGGAGGCATATAACCAAAGAAATAATTCATCTTGAAATCAACGAATATACGGTTTGCACGAACTTTTGACAACTCTGCATGGTGGAGAAGAGGAATTGGAATGGGAAACACGGATAATACATAAACTGTTTAAAAAAATGTTTTTCATAACTTAGTTTAACACGTCATACATATTTGTTTGTGAGTATTATAATACTTAAAAAGTATTATAAATGTATTTCAGGATGGGTTGTTATGTGCTCCATGATCTTTAACAACATGTTTGTCAAGCAAATTTGATGTTCATTATAATTTTAATATTATATATAGGGATATATATTTTTTTCAGCTGTATATAGGTATATATATAATTTAAATGTATTGTTGATAAATACGCAGAAAGCTGTGGTATAACCTATATAATACTTGAATATTTAATACAAGCTTATATATATAGTTGCCGAGATTAAATGTTAGTTTTTTGTGAAATATACATATATGAAACATTTAGTCGCCATTTTAGAAATGAATCCTTCAATTCTTCAATAATCAAAAATGCATTTGAAATTATCTAAACACAAAAATATAGTAACTACATTTATAAAAAAGTATTTATAACACTGCATGATTTTTTGTTGAATAAGATGGTTTTCATTGCCAATTTGGAAAACATTGCTCGTTTTTTAACAAAAAGCGATTTTGAAATGCATGTTTATATGTAAAGTGGAATATTTTCAAATGTGTCCTTTTTCTCATATATGCACATTTCTCATAAAACATGCATGCACTTTTAAAACAACTTCGCAATGTATCATTGCATCTCAGGTTTGCTGGGATGTCCATTACTTCTCCGTGGCTAATCAAGTATGTTTAATAACACATTATCGATATCCTTATTTTGAATAATTTTCTTAGACTTACCTTCCTGTTCGATTTCTCAATGGTCGTCCTGACCGTGATTTAGACGCGTTCTCCATCGACATTATCCACTTTTCCCTGGCTTTTGTTAGCTCAGTCTGCTTCTCCATATCTAATATCATACAGTATGAAAATTATGATTAATTAGAAATCTTTATGCCAAGTTTTTCCTAATAATTATATCGAATGTTTACAAGACACGACTGTCTAAAGATGTTTCCGTATAAATATATATTCTGCAATTAAGATGTATGATGTATAGTATATGCATGCATGCATATGGATTTACATAGGCCTACATGTATTCTGGATTTGCAAATACAATGTATTATGAAATTTGCATGGCTTTTGAGTTATAGTGTCATGTTAGATTTTAACTAATCATTTCTTTGCAGTTTAACCCACATTCTAGGTTGAAAATACTATATAAGTAAAATGCCAGCTGATAACTGATGGAGGACCAACGGACTGCTTTGCAATTTATCGAAAAACATTACATGGTTTCAAATTGCGTTGTGTTGGCAATACCCTATGCCATATAGGCCTCGTCCCTAGTCTAAACATGTCTATGCATATTCGTAATTAGGCTACATGTAAATATAGTGCATTTCATGTTGTTGAAGCCCTTAAGTATATGTAAAGTTGAACAACCCTGTTATAATCCGTCAATACGAGTAGATGGTTTTCATATCAAGAGAATGCATACCATGCATGCATGCATGTTGCTGGTATACATGCAGTATTATACATAATTAACATGTTAATATTTACATATTGTAAAATTTGCAATATTGTAATGAGTGATGAAACCCACATATCTGATCTACATACAGTGGAACCTCGGTTTACGAACTTAATCCGTTCCTTGACCCTGTTCGTGAACCGAAAAGTTCGTAATCCGAATCAATTTTTCCCATTGCAATTAATGTAAATCCAAATAATTCGTTCTTTGCCCTAGATATTTTTGTTAACATGTTATGGCTTTATGTGTGGAAATAATAAAGAAAGCAAATAAATATAACAGTAATATTAGAAGTAAGCAGTTTATAACATCCATGATTTCCAACATTATAGGAAATAATGACACCCACGTGGTGTCGTCATGCTGACTTTTCTGTGAATCAAGTTCATTTGCAGATTTTGTTTAAGGAATTTACTTTAACGAACATTGTTTAATTCCATTAGGAAAATATGTATTTATATACTCTATTATAAGATTTGACTCAAATTGACGACATCAATGGATTATCATCCATTGCATCTGCAATTGGCGTGGATAAAACAAGAGACGAACTTTTGCCATATTTACAATGCAGGCTATATCCTTGAAAGTAATATCGATTTTAATTTGAATGCTTGGAAATTGTAACACATTTTTGATGTTTCTTGTATTTAGTAAAACTTATCCGTAACAAAGATGTTCTGCTGGAACTAGTAAAACAATTGCAGAAACTCGGACCTTTGATTGGTGGTCCAGAGAAATGTGTTCGTAAACTGAAGCATCGTTCGTAAAGCGAAACAACAAATGGTGTTCGTAAACCGATTTGTTCGTAAACTGAAGCATCGTTCGTAAAGCGAGACAACAAATGGTGTTCGTAAACCGATTTGTTCGTAAACTGAAGCATCGTTCGTAAAGCGAAACAACAAATGGTGTTCGTAAACCGAGGTTCCACTGTATAAATATATACATTGTATATGTTAAATATATTCCTCCACTCAACATGTTAAAACTCGTAATGCTTTTTTATGTAAAACTTGACTATCCTGCCCCATGGTCACACTGTAAATCATGCATAAAAAAACTATTGTTTTCGCAAAGGTATTTTCACAAGTTTTATGATTAATAATATCGTAGTTTAACTTTGATTTTGTAAATTAGTACTTTACTCATAATGCATATGGTTGCAAAGCTTTGGGTTACTTAAATATTCTCATAATTGTGGCACAAATTTATCAGGTGTAGGAATCCGAAACAAAATATATTTGTAAATTGTATATACACTTGTGTATGGACGGTTTTTAGTAATATTATTATTATTCTATTCACTATGGTGCATTTACTTTTTTACTAATCGTTCTGCAAACATGCTGTTTTAACATGCACATGTCTTAAACTCATGCAGCATGCATGAAAATTGAAAACTAAAATAATGAATAATTGCAATGTTTTGAAATCAATGTTTTGCTACACTTGAATGTCTTTTATCCATGGAAAGTCCTTAAACAAGGCATTACTAAATTATGCAAATATATAAGGCTTAAGAGAGTGAATGCAGACCAAGGCATATCACCGAAATAGCTCGAAGTTATATTTGGTCCTGGATGCATGATGGGGATGGGATGTGTGCTGGAGACCCCCGGCTTTTCGGCCTCCCACAGCGTGCATGCATAGGTTACATGGCAGACGTGACAAGTAATTCTGATTCAGTTACATAACTGCAAGACTCTTGGATTTATTTATCACTATAATCGTGTAATTGATACCAGTGCTCGCGTCTATTGCTGACAGGCCGAGTGTGGTCATTCGCGTGGATGAAACATGTGGAGTGAAAGTGAGATGTAAAACTAAAGTCGTTAACATCATACAAGATCATCATATTTTTCGAAATGAGCCTTATTTTGACTGCCTATGCTTAAAAGTTGATAACAACCAGGGATTTTGTGTGTGTTTGCATGGAATAGGATTAGCATTTGCAAGGTCTTTTTGATGAACTTGTTGTCCTTGTTTGCTATGCATGCTTCTTTTCTCTAAGTACACAGGATTTAAATATTTATGATTAATTAGGTTATTTTTCTGGAGATAAAAAGGTGTAAGAGTTTGAGATTTACATCAACTTGGTCGGTACTAAAATGAGACTTGTTATAAAACTATATATATACTAATTTTGTGGAAAATTGAAACACGAGTGTTTTACACGCAGTATATATGCAGGGGTAGATCTATAAGCATGTTACTTTAAACTTATACTCGAACAGTGTGATTTTTAGATGAGCATTCAAAAAAGAAATTCGCCAAGTTCTGAACTTTCTAAAGATTCAAAACAAAGTTCTAAACAGTTTATGAGAGGCTGTATAATAAAATTCTTTTTATGCATTAAGAATGCACATGAAGTTTTCACTTATAATTTTAGAAAAATTTAAAAAAATGCTCGTCTCGTGCATGCCTTAAATTGTACTTCAAGATGTTTTACTTCATGCTCAGATACTTCTCCACAATGGAGACTGTGATTTAATATAGTAATGAAAACATGTGAAATATATATGCATCATACATCATCATTCAAAAAAATTTTTTTTTTTGGTCATAAGGACTGGTTGATTGAATAAATTACTGATTCTCGTAAATATATAGCAATATATATACAGTTTCACACTCCGCATGCATGTAATTTTAGTTTTCAGCTAATAAACCTTCTGTTTTAGGACAATACTCATGAGCATATTGAGCACATATCCATTGTTACATACAACATATAAAGAATGGAATTTGTGCATGTATGTAGAAAACTTAAAATTTACTTTAAGGTTGATTAGGATACACATTTAAAGTAATTATATATGCTCCTTCCTCTCTTCATATCTGTTATAAAAATTACCAAACAATCCAAAATACAATTCCAAAAATATTAATACCAATTTCAATGTGAGCCGAGTCCCACAGTGCATGTGTGCTTGTTCTATGTATATATAGTCCGACTAATATTTAAATTAATTCAAGATGGACCCATTCTCCAAATTGTATTCGGCTGCCCATATTGTATGAAATGTAATATTTGAGGAGTCCGATACTTTAAAGAAGGACTTTTTAAATGTTTAGGAAAAACCTCGTACAAAATCTCATAACATTTCTTGCAAATTCAAAGAAAATTAAGCATTTTTATTTTTACTTGTCTATTTTTAATGAATTTACTCGTACATCAGCGAATTAAGGCAAGTAAACCTTTATGAAAAATATATGCTATATATGCGTGTGGTCAATGTTTTTTTATGAATAAACAATAAACTAATTCGTAACTTTCTTGATTAATTTTATTTTTAGATATAGCAAAAGTGTGACTCTCTTAAATTAGTATAGAATATTTAATGATTCGTACATGCATCTCACAATATATCTTTAATAAGAATAAATATAATACCTGACCTATATTTTATGCATGTACAAATTTGGTTAAAACATCGCATTGTAAGCACTTTGAAAATCTAGCCATGCATGTGCCCCAGGCCTGGAAAAAGAGATATTTCGTATATACATGAATATTACTATTCTTGTTCCACATGTAATTTTTTCATAATAAAGTATTAACCTGATATCGAATGGGCCTTATGCAGATTTCGCCACGGGCGGCCTTAATCTATATGATAACTATATTGTCTAAATTAGCTGCCACAATATACTTTGCTCGGATCAAACTATTCACTTCATGCACTACAATTAACTATAAAGGACACATATATTGTTTTCCTTGATGTAATTCTGCTTAAGGTCCATTTACAGTCGTAAACTTGTATGCCTAAATTCTTGCTTTCCATGTTTATATACATGTAAGTGGATTTTCAAATACATGTGTTATTCAGAAAAAATCAAAGATCGCATAATTTATATTGCAAATTTAGTTTGTATATCGAACAAATAGTTGTAATTATGGGGAGCTTAATATTGTGTCCACACAAAGAAAAATGTAACTTTATAAATATACTTATGTAAGGAATACAACAAAATTATATGTTTGTGCATTGTAAATACTCATCAATAATGAGTTTTTATAGAGGATACATCGCCCAAAATTGTTAGCGTTATATCGAAAAGCCTTAAAAACATTGTGTATACAAAAAGGGCAAATAGAGCACATTTTCATGTCTGCAATGACAAGATTTAAAAACTAATATTTTGATAGGGCACACTTTTTTAAATATTGAATATCTTTCAAAAATATGCATAGATGAATATAGTTTACTAATAATAACTATATATTTCGATATAATTAATTGATAACATGGCCATTATAGTTGTAAACGACCAGTATTATGCATGTATGTGTTGATTCAAAAAAGCGTATATGTATATATATGCTATCTCTTAAAGACTTAAATTTCACGTATTCATGGCGAGAAAATCCATTGCACAATTATGCAAATGTTCACAAATGTGTTTCGCATGTTAAAAATCTCTCCTACCGCATTTCAAGAGCATGAACTTGTGAAAATATTGAAAAGTATGCAATTTTTTTGTTTTTTATTCGAAAAGAAGGAAAGAAAAGCTCGATTTTCAATTTGGAAGATGGTTTCAACACTGTATAGATTTTGTGTTACAACTTTATGAATAAAATGTTCACAAATGCTTAACAATGATGCTGTTCTCCGAGCATCATTCTGGACAGAACGTGCTCTTTTAAATGGCTTACCTGCAACGCAGCCGTTATTCCTTCCTGTTAATTTCGTAACGATAACGAAATATATAAACAGCAAATACCTGCGAAAAACTTGTAAATTCCCAACGTGTTCAACGACAAATAACTGTGGGCTGCATAAAGAATGGCATTCAATCACGACTTTAAAATTATAGTATATTTATAGAAAGCGTAGGCTACGCGTCGTAACATTATAAAAGTTGCACAAATGAAAACGTGTATGTTGGAAGGTAGGACCTGGAATTGGTATAACGCGCCACCTTGCGCCAAATTTCCCTGTACAGCTATGGTTAGGTGAGTCGTTATGCATGGGAGGGGGCCGGGGCAGCTTACATGAAGTTTTTCATTGGGCATCGACAGAAGCTAATGGCAGCAACGACCTCCTCGAAGATCAGTTGCAAAAAAAGGCATTTTTTATCCCTTTAAAATGTCGAAATAGGCCCCCTATAACAACGCCGCTTAATTTATAGAATATTCGTCTTTGGTATTGCAGAATTTTTCAAACACAAACTGCGATCAAGTAGTTACAAATCTCACGGATAAGTTGCGTATAAAAATAGTGTAGCGAACATGTTTCTTGATGCTAATTCAGGGCATGTTGTCAAAACTGCCGGCCGTTTAGCAAAAATAGTGTAATAATATGAGTATTGAAGTAATTTATGTGCTTATATGGAAATGTCCCGCCTTGGGGTATGTACAGTATTAGTCTGTATAAGTTTTTCTTTATGTGAATGCTATATAAATCCAGTTTTAACCCTCGATGTGGACGCCATTTTGTTGCAGGATGTTTTGTAGTCTATCATAAAAAGATTCTAGCTAAATGTGACTATTTCCATGTTTTTAGTTTGTTTAAGCTATTCATAGAGTATGTTGCACAGTTTGCAGTTTCATAATTTCATTTAAAATTGTCTGATTCAGTGTGGGTTTAAAAAAAAAAAATACATGAGTACATTTAAATTTAAAATTTAAAGTTAACTCAAACTTTCATAATCATGTTCTGCTATAAATAACAAGGAGAATATACTTTCCTTGACGTGTATCCAACGTTGCCACTTTAAAGGGAAAGTATACCTAATAATTCCCTTTAAGATGGTTGAATATTTGATTATTTAATTTATTTTCTTCAGAATATGTCTGAATGCCATTTATACATATTTAATACGTAAAAATACACTTAACAGCCATGAGTTAGGCTTCAAAGTATTTAAGATAAAATATGTAATCAGTGAGAATTATTGAGATTATTAAGCTTATATATAAACTGTCTATATATGTATATGAGTTTTATTAATTCAATTATCAGGTAATTTATCACAATTCATTGTGGCGATTCTTTAGTAAATCCATGCATATAATTATCTCAAGTGTATAGTATACATCCACCAATTGCAAAAGATTAGGTCAACGATTCTCAAATTGTTTGATCTCAGTGCCCTTTTACACTTTTAAACATTAACTAACCATTTCTTCTCTTTAATATATTATACTGAAGAGTTTTTGTTTATGGAATTAATCAATAAATATTCATTGTCATATTAAAATGATACATTTCATGTCTTCAACATGCTGTTTAATCTATATATACAACATCGTCAATTAACATCTAGATTCAGCATATAGAAGGTTAATCCAGTACAGTGGAACCTCGGTTTACGAACGTCTATGTTTACGAACAAATTGGTTTACGGGCACCACATGTTGTTTCGCTTTACGAGCGATGCTCCAGTTCACGAACACATTTCTCTGGACCACCAATTAAAGGTCCGACTTTCTGCAATTGTTTTAATAGTTTCAGCCGACCATCTTTGATACGGATAAGTTTTACTAAATAAAAGAAACATCAAAAATGTGTTATAATTATTTCAAAGGATTCAAATTAAAATCGATACTAGTTTCAAGGATATAGCCTACATTTTAATTATAGCAAAAGTTCGTCTCTTGTTTTATCCATGCCAATTGCAGATGCAATGGATGATAATCCATTGATGACGTCGATTTGAGACTTAAATCATATAATTAATAACAGAATAGAGTATGATAATACAAATTTTCCTAATGGAAGCAATGTTTGTTAAAGAAAATTTCTTAAACAGAATCTGCAAATGAACTTGATTCACACAGCAACGTCAACATGACGATACCATGAGGGTGTTTTTATTTCCTAAAACGTTGGAAGTCATGGATGTACGGCTATCTTCTAATATTACTTTTATATTTATTTCCTGTCTATATTTTCACACATAAAACCATAACATGCAAAAAAAAATTATAGGACAAAGAACGCATTATTTGGATTTATATTAATTTCAATGGGAAAAATTGATTCGAATCACGAACTTTTCGGTTCACAAACAGGGTCAAGGAACGAATTAAGTTCATAAACCGAGGTTCCACTGTATTTTAATTTATATTTTGTAATATATTTTTAAAGTTGCGCCGAATGATTCATGTTACGTAATTAATTTAAAATATTAATTCATTACAAAATAACAATAAGCATATTACATTTTTACTATAAATATCATTTTTATGAAAATAAATGTAATCTCGAGGACTCCTCAAAAGGGCCTCGGGGACTCCTTGGACAGTGTTTTTCAACAGGTGTGCCGTAGAAGTCTACAGGTGTGCCGCCGAAGTTTGTGGAAGGGTTCTCAGAAGACAAAGGGGAACCACCCGCAACTATAAGCCTATCATTTAATTTTAATAAGAAATTGATGGAAATGTGATGCATGTGCGTGGCATGCGTTGAAAGCCAATTTATGTTGCATGTTCATGTTGCATGTGCACTGTTGTTTTTGAATTTTCATTCCGTTCTTCTTTTTATCATTCTTGTTGAGGAGTTCATTAAATTCAGATTAACCAATTTTTGCTCTAGCAAATATAATTGAGTTATCAATCTTAATTTGCTGTATCTGCTTATAAAATACAACAGAAATAAAGGCAAATCAAATTTTTTTTCTAAATAAATGCACATTTTGTAGTAATTACTGTGTACATTCATGGTATTGTAGTTATTGTCAGTAAACGATGTATACAAAATGCATATGCAGATTTTTGTTATTGAATTTTGAATTTGTTTTATATTTTATAGTAATGACAGTATGCTTGAAGTATATTGTTCGTATTACTGGCAGCGTACAATATATGCAAAATGCAAATGTAGATTTTTATAATTGAATTTTGAATTTTTTTATATAAAATAAATGGAATAAATTTATAAGGGAGCCCACTAAAACGTACCACCTTCTCTACATAGAAAACATTAGAAATATTCATCATGTTCAGTATATATTATTATATTCAAAACATGTTTTCACATAATTTGTTGAGAAAAAAACCCCTATAAAATCTCTTAATGGTGTACCGTTACAAATGTGGCTTTTTATTCTATGTGCCAAGATAATTTCAGCCCTAATGTTGCTTGTCGTGAGCTGAAAAATTTGAAAACCAAACTTCAGCGACAAAAATTTATGAAACACCCTATACTCTTCACGGCGCTTGTGCAAAAGGCTTTTGAAGGCAGTCGGTCTCGTGGCTATTAAACGTCTGCTTTTTAGTATCATGGGTGTTTGTGTATTTTCATTAACAAGATTATGGCTTTAATTATCGTAAGATCATTAAAAAGTTCTGCTAATAGAACGTCGAGCATTGTGAAGAATGAAGTATTTTTCAAGCTGATGAGGTTTTCAACCCAATCCATAACTGGACAACTGCCTGCAATCTTGACACAGCAATGGAAATTGGTGGCCCAATATTTAGGTACGAAATTTAAAAAAACACAATTGGTAAGTTCGCTCCGAAATGTTCTTGTATTAATCCTTTCTTCTTAGATCTACCTACTGACATGAGTAGAAGAATTGTTTTGAAGTCTAAAATAATGCAAAAAATAAGTGTACCACAATTGGAGCAAATGGCTGCAATTTTCAAAGAAATACAAGTTGTTCCAAAAAAGCTCATGGAACATCCCGAAATGTTGAGTTATTATCCAGTTCAGATCGAACAGAGGTATCACTGCTTGAAGGAACTTGGTTTACAACCTATTAATGTACCTGAAATATTAAGGTTTGTTATAACTTGGTGCTAACAAGCCCTAGCATGGATATATTGAGCTAACTTGATTCAATAATGTGTTTTTTTGGGGTTTTTTTACAGATTTTCAACCTTAATTAAAAGAAATGCGTACGATTTAAAGTTGATGGAATTGATGCCAAATGACGTTAATCCCTTGGATCATCTGCTTTGCCAGGTTCCCTTTTTGAAGCTAGACTTTCTTAAAAAATATAATAATCTAAGAAACATGTCATTGAAGAATATTCGAAAGATTGTTCTGGTGGAACTCCTTTCTCAAATGCTAGATTGTCAGAGGAATGAAGCAATACAACTATTGCAAACTTATTCTGTTTTGAGAAACAGAAGTGTTACTTTTCATCGAGCTACAATTGAATTATTGGTGGACACATTGGGATTCAGCGTCAATAAAGTAAGAAAGAAATATTTTAATCAAAAAGCACTGTTATCATAGTTTTCGGTTATCCAAGCTAGGCTCTGTCCCCACTCCCTAGAGTTGGACATTAATTATGTCATGATTTTTACATTTACTAAAAACACAACCTTTTTTTTTATACTTTCAAATACAAAAACTGTTGAAGTGTGAGTTAAAATTGAAGTAAATTATTGTTCTCAATTAAGCATAACATCTACTGCAATGTTCTGTATCTTTCTTTTATATATATGATTTTGAAGAAAATAGCATTGTGTAAATTTTTGTAACACTTTATTTTATATCTTACAGTTAAAATCGAGCAAGTATCTATTGACAATTCATCCAAGGAATATCGAAAATGTTATCTCCAGTATTCCATATGTGGGAGGCCAAAGCATACAAAGCGTCATTCAGCGGCATCCAAAGCTTCTTTTTGTTTCTGCTGATCAAGTCCTGAAGACAAACGAATATCTGAAACAATCTGAAATAAGCGATGAGCAGATTGCAAACTGTTATAGAATATTCTTCCTAAAGACTGATGTTGTTCAGCAACGCTTAAAAAAAATAATAACAACAGGGCAGGTGGCTAACAGCAAGACACACCCAAGAATGCTTTCCTGTGTCAGTAATTTGAACAATGCCAGGCAACCCTATTTGTCATCGAGGGTACCAAAGACAATCAATGTTGAAGAAGCTTATACCAACAAACAAAATATCGCATATATTGCCAAGCAGTTGGACCTAGACGCCGATCTAATCAAGATTCAATTGATGAGGCACCCTCGGTTATATCTGAATCAGGTTTGTAATTGCAGGAGTGTCATGGATCATCTCTTTCAGGCAGGTTTTGACAAAGTGCAAATCTCTAACGCGATGCACCTCGTGCTGTACAACTTGGACACCATAAAGACGAATTTGGAAGATCTTCCTCTGCACAAGGACATAGAGTTATTTGGAGATTGGAAAACTAATCCATACATTTTGCAACTGATGTTGTATGAGATTGAAAAAAACATTTTGGGTCCTAAAAAAGGAGTGCAAAATACTCAAATATCAAAAGAGGCGCCCAAAACTTCCCAGTTTGCCGATCTGAGCGAGAATGCCGGTATCTTGAATTGCCAAGCAGAGTCAGCAATTGCAAACGTCTTCGATAATTCTGGAATTGATAACGTTGAAAATGTCATTTTCTGGGATTGAACGCGGAATTTACTACAGATTGATTTAGTCGTCCTTAAAGGATTCTGCATTAGCAAAATGTGTTGTATTTTCAAAGTAATAATGGCTTCTGTTTTTTAAAAAAAAAATTCTGCCTTGTTAACAAGGCAGAAATTTTTATCGATGTATATTTTGAATATGCTTTGCCAAGATGACTGATCAGATTTTGAAATTACTTGCCTTTATTTTTACATGTTTATTTAAGCAGTTCCCGAGTAGAACCCTTCTTAATCGGTGGTTTCAGAAAGATAGAAAAATTTAACTTTGCTAAATTTGCAGAAGTAATTAAATGTAAATATGCCAAATGCTATAATCAATAGTACATAATAAATGCAATTTGTTACAAAGTGTTTTATTATTATTATTATTATTTATTATCTCCTGAGTAACTGTCTCTTTCCCTAACCGGTTTCATCCGGGACCACGTTTGTTTTCCATGGCTCTTTTCATTGCAGTCGCTCACTATTCGACACTAATCCGACCACTTCTGAGGTGGTCGACAGGAAGAAACACGGTTGAACCCAATTTTTTGAGGAACTATCCCAACTGGTGGA
>JAQGAE010002781.1:0-16638 GCA_034696685.1 Julus scandinavius | reverse complement strand
CAAAGTGAAAAACGACAATCAATTTCAATAGCTGATTTATTAAGCTATTTTAAACAATTTTTATTTTTATTTAATCTTTTTTTGTTTTGCTGTGATTGTGTTTTAAAATTTCACCCATTGAAATACATAGGGTCTGGATCAAAAGAGATTTGCGACTCATGTTTCGAAAATCATGCTGGAAACTTTGTTTCAGTGTTTTATGTGTTTGTGTATGTTTTCTCAGGTGCATACCGACCTTTAGACTTGCCCATAAGGCGCACAGCTGACAACACGAAATTTGTTCGACAACTCGCCACTTGGTGTGGGACCATTACCGAATACCAAAACGCCTTTGTTGAACATGTTTCAAGTTTTTGTGTGCAATTTTAAACTGCTTCCCACAGCCTTCTTTATGTTGGTTAACAAGTTTGATGAAGAAATAAAATACGCCCTTGAGAAGTTTCTAAGACGAGTTTTATTAATAAAAACGAGAAACTTATAGGGATTTGATGTGTTTAGGGGGTACAAGACGAGGGTACTTGCCAATCAAGGCAGTGCCACTCTTTTGACAGAAAAGTGGAATGTTCCTCAAGATCTCATTGAAGTCCATGTCATTTATCTATAAAAAAAATCATCCCAGGTTCTAGAAGAGCCATTTTCGTTTGAAATTTGGATGTGGTTGTTTTTGAATATTTCTTGTCGATGATGGTAGTCAGGGGAGGAGCATCTGTGACAACAAACAAGCAGGAATTATGCAGGTGGAATTTAGGGCATAGATCAATATAAACTTTTTTCTCCAGGGTTTGTTTAATTAAAAATATTTAATAACATCCTGTCATGCTTGGTTCGTTTTTAATTCAGTGAGCATCCACCAACATTAACGACAGCAACATTTTGTTGGCTGACGTTTGTTTATAGACGCATCATAACTATGTATTTTCATTAAAATTGTATCAGAAAATGTCATGTACATATGTGTAGCTAGTCAGTTTGTCATAATTATTGAATATTTGGAGTGTTTGCTCTGAAATTGCATTTCTGAGTTGGTACATTACCATGACATGATCTTACATTGAGTAAGATAATTTTGTTATCACTCGGCAGTGTCTGATGACTTTTATTTGTTAAAGCCTCACTTTGAATATTCCTATTTTTTCCCTTGTTTTACTTTTTTTAGTTTCATCGTTCATTTTATTTAAACTCAGACACTAACTAAAGTACTTCTTTTAATTTCAGGTTTCTTTAATGAAAATACAACCAGTAGCATGGTCTTGCAAATAGCAATTGATAAAAAGGAAGAGGTAACTATTTTTTGAGTATCGGTTAAGACCGGGGACAAGCCAGTTCTCTGAAAATGTCGACAAAATATCTTATGCAATCCTTTTTTTATTATTTCTAGATTCTCATTCATTACGTTGGACTGATAACGACTGCTTCCTTCGGCTTGCTCCTAGCGCTTCTTTTCCCCATTGTGGGGTTTATATTTTGCGTGTGCCGCTGTGCCGGAAAATGCGGCGCTCGCTCCTCGCCATACAAGGAACGGTGCGATTTTTGCAAGAGAATATCTATAGGAATTGTTTTAGCAGCTTTAGTTATCGTTACTATGTAAGTATGGAATCCTAGTTGTCAATTTGTCAACATATTTCAGACCATGGAATACAAATTTCATGTACAGTGGAGCCCTTATTATCCGAGAGTCCAAGTCGTGTGTTATTTAAAAAAAAGTTACTTACTTATCATACCAACATTAGCCAAATCCATACTAGGTTTCGGTTATCCGAGCCAGGCTCGGTCCACGATGATTCGGGTTAATCGTGGTTCCATTGTACGTACAACGAACAGCTAATAAAGCTAATTTCTATTTACGTTTGCAGTTTTGGAATTGTTTGTGCCTTTGTTACGAACGAGTATATGGAGGAAAATATTCACGAGTTACCTGTTAGTCTAAATAATGGATTAGACGATATTAAATTTTATCAAAATAATACTAAAATTGTAAGTTGATAATTTTGCAAGCTGAGCGATGCCATCTGGGCAACAGAACATTTTAATAAATATCTGCAATTTGTTTTACAGGAAGTTCATAATCTATTAGTAAATAATTTTGAACAGCTCGAGGAAACTTTGGATATTATTTTAGACCGTAAGTGGCCACTAAACGCAACTATACGTGATTTCGGGCATTTATTATTTTAAATGATAACAACATTTTTCATCTATTATAGGATGTGGGGATATTGTACAAATGCATCTTGCAGAAGTTTCCAAAGCATTAGCCGTAGAAAATCTAACAAATATTGTCACAGGTGAGGTCAAAAAACTATGCTATTTACTCATTTATTAGAATGTATGTTGTGGGTATCGTTACTAATTATAAAAAATATTATTCTACATATCATATCATGCATTTGTTTATTAAAGGTTTGGGTACCGTCAGGGAAGATTTAAACGGCATAGTAAAGCATACACAAAGATTCCAAACGTTAGCCAAAAATTTGGAAGATACGCTAAACAACTCGCGGCCCAGGCTGCAGCGCATGGTCGCTCTATGCTCTCCGGAAGAAGAAACTTGTCGCCACTTGATGGAGAATCTCGAGCTTCTGAGAGTGAAACCAAACTTTAGAATGGTATGGACTCTCCACGTTGTATTGGTATTTCCGTAATTGTTTTCTTGGGTATTTTTAATGACTAAAATTAATGCTTCATGTTTTGTTCAGCTGCCAGATGTCACACAAGTTGCCACAGAGATTTCAAGGTTAATTCGAGAAGATATTGAGACCGAAGTCCGAAAGGGGAAGGATTCTTTGGGCGGAATCAGCGCTCACATACAAAACGAAGTCAACAAAACCATTCCACAAATAAAGCGTTCTGTGCGTGATGTCGGCGTCGATTTGGAAAAGAATTCCAAAAAGATTTGCAATAGCATTGAAAATGAGGTGAACTTGCAGCCGGCAAGCTATTATGTCGGCGAATTAAAGCACTATTTTGATGATTATGTCATCTATAGGTAATTACTGTCGCATGCTTTCCAACAAATGTGTTCCTGAACATGTTTTTATGGCCGATATTATTTACAGGTATTACGTAAGTGTTGCCATGTGCTGCGTGGTTCTCCTCATTACCCTGCTTTTTGTTTTTGGTTTGTTCTGCGGCTTCTGTGGCCGCAAGCCCAATTATATGTATGGCGATGATTCGTGCACCAAAGGCACTGGAGCAAGATTAGTGATGATGTAAGTTTTTTTGGGGAATCTTTGATGTGATAACTCACAATCGCGTCAAATCGTAACTAAACGCTTGTTTGTACTGTTTTACAGTGCTGTGTACCTTGTGATTCTGTTTTACTTTATTCTGATGGTCATCACAACGGCACTGTTTTTGATTGGTGGAATTAGTACCAGAGTGATCTGTGACCCAATCATTAACGACCACAATTCAGCTGATGTTCTGAGGGTAATTTTATCGACTCATTTACCTAATTTTACAGCTAAAGCTATTTAAACAATGTGCACTGCCATGTTTGAAAACATTTTTTTTTATGGAATTGCAGTTAGTGGATATAGCTGCAAAGGATTTAGATTTATATCCAAAAAGCTACCGACATGGAATGACATTTGCAGAAACTTTGAGGTAAGCCCTGCCTAAAATTATAATCAATTAATTATGGGAATGATTATAAATATCCAGTATGCACAACATCAAAATCTTGGTTTATAGGACAGAATTCTTACCTTTCCCTCTTATCTTGTATTCAAGACTTCTGTTATCGTTAAATAAACTTAAGAAATGTATAATTTTTGTTAGTTAATAAATTGTTTTTATTCAGGCGATGCCATAATAACGAAAGTGTTTACACAGTGCTTAATCTCGAATCTGAGGTCAACATCGATGCCGTCACAAATTATAGACAGGTATATAGTTATAAACTCTGAAGACTTTTCCTAAAAATGAATTTTGAACTTGGCGTAGCATGAACATGTTGTGGTTTTTTTTACAGAGATTTCAAGTAAAAGACAGAATAAAGGACTTTGCGCAGAAAATTAGTCTCAGTCCCAGCGTTACTATCCTTACTCCTCAAGCTAAGCAACAACTGGAACGTTTGGCCGACTCAAGAATATCTGAGATCAACTTTACATTGTTCGACCAAGCTGTGAGTGTTCCCAGAATCATTTCAATGAATTAGTTGTAAAAATAAGTTAACGAATCCGATGATTAGACTACAGGAATGTTATTGACACTGCTTTTCTGCATTTTCAGCTAAGCCTTGATATCATGGAATTGGATTTTGGAAAGCTTATAGGAAATCTTTCTAAAGCACGGGAACTCCTGGAGGGATCCCAACCTGAAGTATTACTCTACTTGAGATTTGTGCAAATTTTCAACCACTGATTAACAGCCTTTGTAACATGGCACGTTTTGTTAATTTTAGGCTAGCCAAAGAATATGGGATGAAATTCTTGTGTTAGAAGGCTTACAGACAGCTGTACTTACTCCAATAAAAGATGTCATGGTAAGAATTTGGTATCACCATTATTGTGTCGTTGTGTAGTGTGGTATTGCTAATACTTTTTGTACCAAATTATTATAGGCAAACCTCAGGAAAAATTTGCAGAATCTGCAACAGGACATCCGGTTCAATAAAACAAGCTTTAAGGCAAGTTTAAAACAATAGAAGTTTTTGAAGTTTTCCTGGAGCTCTAATGTATATTGTACAAAATTAAAAGATTTGGTCTTAATTTTGTGTGACAATTTTGGTTCAGCTTTATTTAATTGTAGTGTATGTTATGTGTTTTTAGGAAGGAGTACAGAGCCTTATTTCTCAAGCTGAGAAAGCCCAAGATTTCATCGAAAACAAAGGAAGAAGTGAAGTGAACAATGTACGTTTGATACTTTAGAAAAGCTCAACTTGTATATCACGTCCTCTTTTTTTTTTTAAACAATTTTGTGAATGACTTTTTTCAATAGCTCGCCAACAAGCTGGCAGAGAATTTCACCAGTTACTTAGACGACTATGCAAACAGAGTTAATTTCCAGGTGAAAGAGGAGATTGGAAAGTGCTGGCCCGTAAGTCAAGCGGTGAATGCATCTATGGTTGCAGTTTGCAACAGTATATTGGATCCACTTGTAAGTCTAGTTACCTTATTCCTAAGATTGTTCTCAATAATAACTAAAGGACCACTTACTAATTTTCTGGGGTTTTTTTCAGAATGGGTTTTGGGCCAGCATGGGCTGGTGCCTTATCATGTTCATTCCATGCATTTTCCTGGCAGTTCAGTTGGCATCTCTCTATCAGAAGACCGATCTTCGTGCTCTGCCGTCCACAGAGTCGTAAGTACAACTAACAAATCGAAAATACTTTTTAGTTTAAATACAATTGAACCATGCTAAAATTTAATAATCTCGATTTAAAACACTTGGTAAGAGCAAGATTATTCCCGAGCTTCCTGATGGTTATAATAAAGTCACGCAATGCTGGTTTGCATCAGGAAATTGCAAAAATTTGCATATCTTCAGTTATGCGAACCAATGTGGAAAAAAAGTTGTTTTATTAATGCAGCTCCTATTTGTGCTATTAATATGGCTCGTATTTAGCTATGCTAAGCTATCTAAAACACAGTTATCGATAGAACCTAATGTGCTTGCAATATTCTTAATCTTTTTAACTTTCCGTACGACGGAACTTCCTCTCTGCAGTTAACAATGCCTAACCACTTCTGTCTTGCTCTATTTCATGGCAATTCTTTCTCTCTGCCTTTTTGCTTTCCAGGGACTGCTTTTCTGACAGTCTGCCTGATAGGGATACGATTCCCTTAGCTAAGTAAGTTGCTACTAACATACTTTATTAACATAATCTCAAACCTTTTTACTGTTCGCATTTGCCTTGCAACAAAAGCCAATTTGCTTAACTCCTCGATAACACTTCTACCGGTGGATTGGCTTTCTTAGAATAGATGAAATAGTTTGGCCGAGTAAAGTAGCTTAAATCCTCATTTTATTTTCTTGATGGGGATTAGTGTCAGTTTTTTTTTTGTTATCCAAATCTCCTGCATCTATTATATGCAAATGCACGCAATTGTAAATACCCAGCTTTTATAATGTCATTATCAAAAATGCTAAAACTTTGGGTTATTATTGTTTAGTGAAGTGACAGCAAATATATGGCTTAAAGTGAATGTAACAAATCTCTCTAGGGATTACAGACTGCTCGGTTGCATCCATGATTCATTATATCTGTTGTTTCCGTTTGACGTAACCGATAAACGACAATGTAGGCCAACATTTTACAACTTGGACTAAAACAAAAATTCTGACGATACTTCTGTAGATACTGTGGAACTTAAGACAGTGCTCACTTTAATGTCTACACGTTTTCAAAGAAAATTTCAAAAAAATTGGGATGTGTTCCTAATGTTTAGCTTAATTTTTCAATAAGTACATAATTCTAGTCTTGCCTTGTTAGATCCAATTCATTGACTGTATTTGTTTTTGGCAAATCATCACATTCATTTCCATAATCATTTGTTTGTCAATTCAGTCACAATGATAAGAAGCGGAAACGGAAGCCCAATTTAACGTACGACAACCAGAATGGGTATGTCCACGACACTAGTCCAGGGTATGCTAATGGCAGGCCACAAACCCCTCCCCGTCGAGTTGGCAGTTACCATCCTGCTAGCACATGCGATTACAGTAGTGGCACGGAAGGCTATGAACTGGACGACCCGCACACCTTTCGCAACATTCCTGTGAAATCCTCGTCACCGTCCTCAAGGACGCCGCTTCAGGAGTGGGATTTTCAGAGCGAAGCTCCACCACAGTACAATAGCGCTACTAATCTAACAGTGCCAGATTTTGAACGACCCCCACCATACTATTATCCTGGTCCCTCACCGTAAGTACACTTGCTTTGCTACACGCTGCTTTTGTCTTGCACCGATTTCTATGCCTGGTTTTTTGGTTTTTATTTGTAGCCGATTCACCAATGGCATGGGCTTTAGTTATCAAATTAGGCAGTATTAGAGAGAATCTTCTGGTGTGTCTATTTGAGCTGGGTTTAATCGACAGATATTTTGCAGTTGTTATCTATTTATTTATGATAAACATCTTTCAAATTGTGAATGCAAGAAATGCTAACTTTTCTATTGATCTCGTCTCTTTAACCAACGGTCTTCATTTTAAGAAATTATTGCGTGTCATGAGTGTTGTGCTTAAATTTGTTGTTGTTATTCACTCTCTTTAACTCTAGCATTTGTCGTATTACTAACAACTATGTCCACACTTTTCACTAATCGTTTGTGTGCTGTTCTCTTAAAATTGTAATTTAATCAAGTGCAGGATTTTGTTTTTATTCAAGAAAATCGTATGTTTGATAACTGACGGACGACCAGATTAATTGAATGGCATAAAAACAGAAATACGAATTAATGAAAAACAAACAAAACCGCATTTTCGAAAAGCCGCAGTAAACAAACGAGCAAGATACTTGCTGTGCTGATAAATTGAAATTGACATGATGCACATTTGCATGATAATTCCAGTAGTTTGCCTGAAAATAGAAATCGGTGCTGGTTTAATAATTTGTGTCTTTCGGTCGCACTGTATGTTCCCAACCGAACTTTATTCTCTCTCTGATCTTTCAGCTCCATTCCTCTTCTATCCTTTGGATCAAATATGCATGATCAGGATGCAACTTAAAATGTAACACCAAACACTGCTTGTAGAAAAACCATTAACACAATTTCGGTATTGGTGCACCTCATAATGACAGTGATTTACTAATATTTTGGTACTCACATACTTAATCGCTAACCACGTTTTTTTTTTAAATTTCAGCGATACATCAAAGTTTTAAAGCTGTTCGTAGCAACTGTTACCGTGTAAGAGGACGAACGACTAAGGGAGCCGGAAAAGCCCCATCTTAAACGCTTGTAAGCCGACTATAAAAGTGCTTTTGTTCATTGTTTACTATTTTTATCTCATTGTTTGTTGTGGAGCGTCGTCCATCGCGGCTAATTTTTCCAGTCTCCACAGTCATTTTTTGACCAAAGTGCCATTTATGTATTTATTTGAAGGACGAACAACAATTTGTGTGATGAATTAATTGATTAAAAAGGTAACCATCAGTTTAACTTAATTTAAACTTCTCGTTACTATGTGTATGTGCATTTTTATAAACTTGTTTTTGAATATCTTTATTATTTTATAACTCTGAATGATAGTTTTGTGCATTTGAATGGCTTTTGTTTGGCTCGGTATACGAGTCATGCCTAGCCATCGTCCATTTTAAAATTTCCAATATTGCCATGTTTTATTCAGTTTTTTTTAGTTTATATCTGTTAGTGTTCAAACTAGCGATGCCATGCTTTTACAATACTCTCATACCACATGGGATTATTTTTTGTATGCTATTTTTTCAATTGCACGAGTGAGATTTATATAAAAAGGATTGGAATCTAATTTGTTCGATGTGAATTTTGCGTGGGATGTATGACTACGTCTTACATATAATTGTAATGCAGATTGCAAGATGAATCTACAAGATTGGCCCACTCAGATTGCATTTTAAATCCACTATTGCACTACATTTTTGGTAACACTAAAATGCTACTAAAATCATAGTTTTTATGATGGAAAACGTAGTTAGGTTTTTTACTTAAAATTATTTGGCATATTTATCTATTGATTATGATAGCCATGTCTGTACAAAAAATCTTATTTGCCAATTAAGTTTTTTTCCCCCACAAATCGGTAAACTTGGGTATTGGTTAAACCAGTGTTTTTCAACCGTTGTGCTACAGATCTTCTGGTCTTCGGACAGTCGAAAATTTTACTTCTATATACCAATTTTAAATGAAGAAAAACAAACATTATAGAGCAGATTATTTTGTCAAAACTGAATTTTCTTGTTTATTTGAGAAAATAACTGTGTTGTGACAGTTTCGGCATCTCATTCAGTGTGCCACACGAGTCGAAAAAGGTTTGAAAAACACTGAGTTAAACAATTGGCTTGTGAAATGAAGGTATTTTGCTTAGCTATTTGCACGGTTGTAGATGGCCAAAAATGTAATTTCAAGTTTAGCGCCCTGGCATTTGAAATATATTGCCCTAAAATGTCCAATATTTTCTTGCCGTTAATACAGTTTTTTTTACACAACTGATGTATATCACTACATCAAGAGAACGCATTTATCGATCGTTGTCTAGATAGCTTGTTAGTAAAGTAACTCTCAAAATAGTTACCACAGTTACAAATATTGAATTAAGCATTGCTCATGACATTACAGCAAAAAGTTAAAAAGCTTTAAAATGGGCCACGTAAATAAAAATGAAACCGCTGTAAGATCTCATCTAGGTCATCTAGGACTTATAATGACAGGTTTTATTGTAGTGTCATGTGCTCAAAATCAATTTTCAAAACTACTTCTGGTAATAAGTTGTTAGGTCTCATATTTTGTCTTTTCAGTTTGAGCACTGTTTCATTTTAGATGTAAAACCTCGTATGCATGGTTCTTTAAACTTTGCAGAAGGGTTTTGTACATACGCGTTGTGTACGTTTATAGTTTTATGTAAATATTTATCAAGAATTCCAATTCAAAGAATACATTTTACATTTTTTAATACTTTTGTTTAGCTTTGGGCGCTAAACTTACTTTTTTGGCCAATCAACTTTGGTGCGATTTCATAGGTAACATTGCAAATCATGATTATATACACAGTGGAACCTGGATAAGCCGACGTGATGTGGACAGTCTTGGATAACCGAAAATTAAGATAATACGGATGACCGGGCCCGTCTCGTATTCAAAATAAATTTTACTAATATTTCCACAATTAACGTAAAACAAGGAAAAGTATGCATCTATATTTTTTTTTGGAGAAAATATAGTCACTTATTAAATTGGGTAATAAATACAGATGTGTGATCTACAAACGTCTAAACCATGCACTTTTTAAAATGAAAATTTGTATATTTAACGTTTAAATTTGATTTTTGTAAAAAATCTCGTGCAAATACCGAAAATGTTACGGAACCCCAGGTTCTGGGAAAAGTTTGAATACCACTGATATACGGTATGTAATGACATTTAAGAACAAAAATGTATACGGTACAGTTTTAAAAAAAAATTCTGTCAGGTATGGTTTGTATCGCATACGGTTATGATAAACAAGGCACTCGGCTAATCTGGATTCTACTGTAGCTTGGAAAAGTTTAATGGCCCCCAGTTGGAGTTTTTTTTTAAAAAAACTTTCACTAACGTACAAGTGTATGTGCAAGACTAATATGTTTACCTCGATGGCAAGCACTTTCTTATCATTTCATATACGAGTAATTTTGTGTTCGAGAAACTGTCATGGGATTTGGCTTCAGAGTTTTTAAATGAAACAAGACTCTAGTGGGCGGCCAGAATGGGAATTCATGAGCGAACTTAGATGAAATAAGAGTAAATAAAATACCAATGCAATAGATTTGCTCCACATTATGCAATGTAGAGCTGATTTTGTGCAAATCAAGCAATCAATATACATGTGCTCTTAGCCTGTCCTTGACATTTCCTAACGATTCATAAAGTGGGCGATTGACAGTGGCTATGACAGCATTTGATTATTAAATTTGAATGAAAGATGTGGTTCAGAATATGAAATATAAATTCTCGTCTTCCAGTAGTAGCTTTTGGAGTTGTCCTGTTCTATGTGGCCTGGTATGCAATCTATAACTTTGCCAGATTAGGGACCACACATGCAAATGTATATATATATATGCACTATTTTATGTTATTTGGGAATACACGACTAAGACATGTTGGTATGAATTCGATTTTTGGGGTTCATGTGTGAGGTCACTGATGCCTGTATTCTTCCCATAAAACAAAGTCGTTTTCGGGAATGGGCTTATTCGTGGAAATACTTTTCATATGTTTCAAATGTTTACGCTGAACACTTGTGGCAAAGTCATTCTTGTTTCTCGAAAGGGGCAATACAATGTTTCAGTGATGTATTGATAAGTAACTTTATTATTTGATCATGTATAGATGAACAAAAAAGTGTCACGTGATTTTAAACCACAACAAAAACAATATGTACATTATAACTGCCGCAATAATGCAGTATTACAGTATTTTTGAAAGATAAAGAATAAGAAAAATACAGCTTGAGCATTTTCAATTTTTTTACTTTGACGAAATAGGTCTAGCAGAGATCTCATAGACCTGCAAAACCAGGAATAGTCAGGGAAAAGGGATTTGTTTTGAAAAAGTCAGATATAAAGTTGAGTTATAAACTATAAAATTTAAAAAAGTTGACTGTAGATAAAGGAATATACAACAATGAAATTCTCTGTATTTTTATTTTCTGGTCATGTGTAGTTTTTTTGTGTGTGATTCTTGAAGCTTAAATGCATAAATGCAGAAGCTGTATTTTCTTTACATTTGCATTTCATTCAATTATCATCGTAGACAGATAGTTGAGCTCATTAATTTGAAACGTTTTTACATAACATTATCTTTTTTACAGAAAATTACTATTAGGGAAACAAACTAAGGTGGGATAATATTTGAATGCGATATCGATCTACCGTCTTTGTGTTTGATTTGATCTAATTGATTAAAACTATCAAGGAGTAAATACGAATGAAATCTCAATGCTGTTTTCATGTTTTATTCCATCCAAATGCTTTGTGCTTTTTTTTGTGCAAATACAAGGTGCTTTAAGGTGTTTTTTCTTGATTGCTGCCAGGGACCGTCAAAATCCACTTCAGGTTTTGGACCACCCTGCTCTAAAATGTACAAAATTACTTCAGTGTTGTTTGTGCTCCGTTTCTCTCACTAATATTTCAGCATATTTCCCGTTATTGATATGCTTTTGAGATCACAATTATCAGGCACTAATCGATAAACTGGAAAACCTTACTAAACAGTGATAGAAAATGCAGGCAACCCAAGAATCAACGAATTTAAAGAAGATAAGACCTGTTCTGGATGTGCATTACATTATGCAAGAAGAAGAGATATATTATGGGTAAATAAGATAATACTATGTATCCAGTTCCGATTTGGGAAACTGTCGTAACTTAGTATCTTCCTGTTGCGGAAGTAAATCCGCAAACGATGCAACTTTTAATATATTATCGAAGATTCTCCTGATTTTGTAATCCACTTTTGTCATCGTAGGAATCCGTGCTGTATTCTAGATAGCAATTGGAGCTGAACGCTGTCAGGACTATTATCGATATATTAAGGGGCTTCCATGAATGGGAAATTGCCAAGAAACAATGAACACAATGCCAGCAAAGGGCTGGTGACAGGGTCGTATTAAGTTCAAAGAGGAGGAAGCTATGGGTACTTAGCATCGATTTTTGAAAATATGGGGCTGCTTATTTGCTGCTACCAAAGGATTTTTGACGCTGCACCCAGCAGCTAATTATTTCTTCGAAAAAGTTAAGTTGGGGCCAACAAGGAGGGGCAAGGATTGGAAATTATTGTAATATACGGAACCATTTTAAGTTCATTGCTCCCTTAATTTCGCTTAATGAGGAATTTCCGTGCAGTTTTTTTGTGTCATTTGTATGAATTATAAATCGTCATCTGCAGTCTTTTCGGATGAGGTCGTACATGCATGACTATTTTTCTGAATTTGTTCAGTACCGAGTTCCTTATTAATCATCATTAACCTAGTTTATGTGCTTTACAAGCGGAAATTTTATCTTAAAATTGTTTGGTAAAGGTAGTTCTGACCATAATTTGCTGTAGATGACATCATGATTGAATGTTATGTTGTTTTGCTAGTTAACGTTTTGTCAAGATTATTAATCAACACTATGTTAGTTGAGAGAAAGCTAAATATGGGCGAGCATTTGAAAACTTGTAAACATTGTGTGAACATAAATATTTGAGTTCAACAATGGGGGTTCAAGCACTAATCTACTCTGAATTATCTTTATTAATGTGAAATTGGGTTATTCTGATATGCATCAACGCAAAATAAGCTTGTATAATTATTGTTTACCATGAAGGGAAATTGGAATTTATTAACAGCTGTTAAATAGGCTAATACTGGTTATTTTTCAGGCCAATATTAGCTTTAGCCAAGGGTTGGATTAATTCATTCGATGTGGATTACGCGCATGCGCTAGCGGCGGTTTGGATAGAATTTAAGCAAATGTGCATGACCTCCATTCAAACGCATTTCAATCGAATTTATGCAAATCAGTTTTCAACTTGACTAGGGTTAAAGTTTAACCTGTTGCCAGCGCCATCTTCTTCCGGAAAATTCTTTTCGTTTGAAATTTCATTTTTAAAAATGGCGTCTTCCAGCAAGCAACATTATCTCACATCAAACCGACTTCGAATTATAAAAATGAATTAAAATCGTATTGCACAGCATTGTGAAGGTAAGAAGATATTTTAGCATTCGTTTATCAAAGTAGGGTGGGGGAATTTGAAGCGAAGTGTAAACCGATTTTATGCAAATCAGTTTTCAACTTGACTAGGGTTAAAGTTTAAACTGTTGCCAGCGCCATCTTCTTCCGGAAAATTCGTTCGAAATTTCATTTTTAAAAATGGCGTCTTCCAGCAAGCAACATTATCTCACATCAAACCGACTTCGAATTATAAAAATAAATTGAAATCATATTGCACAGCATTGTGAAGGTAAGAAAATATTTTAGCATTAGTTGAGAGAATTTGAAGCGAAGTGTAAAACTGAGTCGTATAATATAAATATTACCAAATCGGACATTCGTGTAACCGGCCATGACTTTTATGCCTTTTTACGACGAAGACCATGCAATAACTTATATGAAAAATTTAGCAGTTCTTTTTTGAGCTAGGTATTCTAGTTATAAATTTTATCACCACCTGGTTTTATACGCCTAATAAAATTACGGATTTACCCCGCTTTTGTAACAACGCCATCCAAATCTATGGCCTGTAAAAATGAAACATGACCCTGAGTGTCATTTTATTGTTGAAACCGCAGATATTAGGTAACTTCAAATAGCGTTTTTAGCGAGGCTGGAATGCCAAATTGATTCCTTCGTGTAGGTGGTTAAACAGCTAGCATTAGGCTGCTAAAATGTTATATCGGAATGTTCAATTCAATTCAACTCATTACCCTACAGGCTACAGTCAGCAAATAAATGCAGTTTGCTAGGGGGTCATTGTTAAATTGGATGTTTACTAAATCTGGACATTCGCCAAGACGGCTATTCCATCGTCTAATCATATAAAAAACAAGGACCAATAGTATAAGCATCCATCTTGGCACGAAACTCGGTCAAAGGATTTGAGCGATTATGTCTATTCTGATAGTGGTCCTTAAGCGTTAAAATATGGGAATCAAGATGTTAAATTGCAAGAAAAATTAAAACGTTTGAATAACCCCATAGATAACTTTTCGCGTGTGGACCTCAATGTGCCCCAATTTAGAGAGTGGAGTATTTCTGTCACACTCGCGGAATGTTTGTAATCGCCCTTAACAAATCTGGATGCTCTACGCTGGACCATCTCCATATCCTGAATATGAACCATCATGCGAGGGTTCCAAATATGAGCACAATATTCCAGCATAGGGCAAGGCAAATTCAAGTAGGGCATTCTTACTTACGTGAAGGTACATCAGTGTATTTATTATGAGTGAAATAATACCCACTTAAGAGCACATGCTCTCCGAAATTAGTCCCAATTCAAGGGACACATGATTTTTGAAATGTCATGTGTAGTGGGCCGTTGTAGTTGGGACATTATCTCCATGGAGAAAGGGCACAATTTGTCTCTAGGCTGGGTGATGATTAAAATACATTAGTCACGTATGTACTGGCCAATGTCGAGCTTAGCATTACTCCAAAAAAAAAAAAAAGCGAAAATTGTGACTGGCGCCTTGGACAATTTTGTTTTTGTGCAATATATTGGTACCCAAAAAACTAATCCTTAGTCCTACATACGAAACTCGTAATATGTTCTTCCGAAATGGATTACTGCCAGCCATATAATTTTAATGAAAAACGTGGCCATAATTAACCATAAATTCATCTAGAAAACACGCTTAATTTTGTTATTTTTACAAACCCGCCGTTTATTTACCTTAAGTCGTTTAGGTAAATATTTTGGTGCGAAAGTTTCTTAATTTAGGTCAGTGAAAATTAGATTAAATATTCGGTGTAAACACAGTTTTCATGGCTTGGGCGATGTACTTGAGTGAATGCGAACGTGAGATTTGAAGTAGTTTAATAGATTAATGTAAATTTCTTCAAATGTGCAATCAAGTTTGCATATAAATCATAGCTTCATCCTTTTAGTTTTGCACTATTCTCACCAACTCTACACATGTATAATGTTAATCACTGTTTCGTCAATAAATTACCATCAAGTTGTTATTTAGGCCATGGATAAAACTAGGCACAACTTTATGAATAATTGAATACGTGATTAATTGCTAGATTTTACGTTAAGGGTTAGCCCTAATTCCAATTGCTTATCTCACGCCTTTCAATGGAAATTTATATTGCAGGTGATAAAAATGCTACACATTATAATTATATGGATCTTTAAGATACCATTCACATTAACGATTGGCAAAGATGCCACTTTACGATGTACTCACAAATAAAATAACAAACTAATTACCCGGGTGGAAAAATAATATACAGTGTGGCCACAAAAAAGTAGAAACCTTTTTCATAAATTCTTAACTTTTTTTGTAAGTTGTAACGGTAAGGTGTACCGAACCTGTATACTTATCATTAAATGCATATACAGTGGAACATTGGTTTACGAACTTAATCCGTTCCTCGACCTTGTTCGTAAACCGAAAAGTTCGTTAACCGAATCAGTCTTTCCCATTTCAATTAATGCTTTTTTTGTCCTAATTTTTTTAAACATGTTATGGCTTATGTATGAAAATATTACAGAAAGGAAATAAATATAACAGTGATATTAGAAGAAAGCAGTTTAATATATACAGTGGAGTCTCACTTGTACGAAGCTCACTTATATGAAACATTCAGTTATACAAACAATTTCTTGTTCCCCAGCAAAATTCCATTTAACCCTGTGTAATGCATTATTCGCTTATCTGATATTCAGTTATACAAAACTTTCACTTAAACAAAGGGTGATTCCTTCAACTGTGATGTTCGTAAACCGATTTGTTCGTAAACAGAAACGTTCGTAAACCGAGGTTCCGCTGTAAATTTTGTCCACAAAAGAAGTAACGACAGTCTGGAAATTTCACTGGTAAATGCATGCACTGTAAATTCGCCTATAATTTTCTAAATATAAATTAGAGCGTTTCTGTAAAGAAACTGTTTGCTCTGTAAAGAGTAAACAAAACATTAAACTAATGATGGAACAGTTCAAGAACCCAATGGTTTTTGTGAATCCACGCTTTTCAGTACATACATTAGCACGGATAGAATATCCTCATGTTTGTTTGTTGAAGTTTATTGTATCTTCCATGACAATCATAACAAGCATGCCTCCAAGGCTCCTGCAGGAGTCTTTCGCAAATGAATTACATGGATCTCGGTGACTTTCCCATCGTCTTTTGTAGAGCAAGTCCAAAGGGACAGGATCAACACAACGCCCCCAGATGACTTAGGCTAGGGTTACTATGGATGCGAATGCGAACGAAAATATGTTCTGACGAAATCCTCGTCAGAACAATGTG
>JAQGAE010002780.1:0-16638 GCA_034696685.1 Julus scandinavius | reverse complement strand
AGGCTGTTAAGTTTTGGAGAGAGTGCATGGAGTTTATTTTGTGTTTGGGAAGACCACTCACGTTGCCATAGAGCAAGAATTGCAGTTTTGAGCTGGGCACGCAGGTCAGAAGGTGGGACCGCTAAGTGCAGTACAGGTAGTCGGTGGGCTGCATTGGCTGTAGAGTTTGCTTTCTCGTTCTTAGGAAAGAGGTGCAATTGCGCAACATCTCAACGGCTGGCACCAACAATTGAACTACACCTCCTGGGGGCGTGGGAAACTGCACAGAACCACAGTTTATAAACTATCACCTGATAGAGATGCCACTTAGGAAATTTCGCCCATTCAATAAATTTAGGATCGGGAAGCAAATGCCCAAACTCTTGATAGAAAATAGTGAACGACTTGGCTTAAGTTAGGTCTGCGCTCGACATCGATAGGAGATTGAAAATTAGGGTTGATTCGAGTGAGGAATTTCCTTCATCAATTAGCTTCCGTAAAATGATGCAAAGCCATAAAATGCTCTCGAATTTGCTAATAAAGAAGAGTTTTACACGTGTGCATTTTGTTCTCGACAAGATGAAATTGCATTTGAATTGGCTGTGCGGAAGTCTTCTTGCACAACGTATCGGAGTACGTGCCAAGCGGAGTTTCAATCCATCCTCGAATTGCACAATTAATGTTATATAGGTTCGGATTGAAAAGACGAAACAAATTGCCAAGGCCCGTGCCTTTGATTACCGCAATTTTGCCGAGTCTTTAATCGCCAGTTTCTTTTTGATGTTTACGATGAAGTTGGTGGAGGAAAATCTGTTAATCAGTTTGTCGGGTTTAATAGAGAAGAAGAAATAAAAGGAGAACTCAACAATGGCTTAATAAATTAATCAGCGGCGGTTTTCAGCATTATAAACTCTTTCGTAATTTATCCTCACCAACAATTCTATGGCTTTTATTCATATAAAATCACGTTTTGGAGCAAACAAGCTTCCAGATAGGCAATTTGGACCCAAACTCATTACCTCTGAAACACGAGGTTGTACGTGTAAGACGAGAGTAAGACCGGATGCCCATTCATCCGATGTGCCAGAAACCATCCTCGCAAAAGGGCTTTTCAACTACACCAATAAATAGTGTCACGTAAGCTTTTCATATTCTTCCCTCATCCTAATTGCGTTATTGTTGCATTTACTCGACCACGCTCGATTAAAGAGTCAACCAACTGATGTAGGCCACATAATCCATTCGATAACTCATTACAATACATACGGGTCTTGATATCCTTATCAATACACCATACTTCACAAACTAATGTATATACCCATGTGGGCACACTTTAGTTTTCTTTACACAACTAGTAGCTCCTCTCGTGTACTCTGAGATGGTCGAATTAGGCATACATGACCCGAGTGTCCAGTCAAATGTTAAAATATTCAACAATGTGTGATATATTGTAATATTTTGGCACAAAATAAGGGTAAACATGTTCATTGAGGTGTTAACAACTTTGTATCCACCACTGTAAAAATCCAAATATTAAAAGAAGAGATTGAATTTTAAATTACTAAGTAAGAGATTTAAGTTTTTAGCATAACCATAATTGTTAAAGTAATTAATAGATTAAAAATACATACATGCATGGAGAGGCACAGACAAGGTACACAATGTACATTCCATATTCCTCCATCACTACATCAAAAGACATACATAAATGTAAAAAATGTTCAATGTTGGGCAACATTTCTTACGAAACATTCCTTAGACCTTTGAATAACTAATTAGACTAATGACCTATTTAATGGTTTCAAATTACGCATTAACTATTACTTTATATATGAGATAATTTATTAAAAATGTTGTGACCATGTATACAGTTTTCAATTGCTACATTATTTGCATATTTGGTCCTCTAATCAGATTTCTATTTGGTAACCTTCACATGCTCCAACACAAAAAGTTTTCACCATATTATAAACCATAATTTATGAAATGTATTAAATTAAACAAGCATAGGGAGTAATTAAAACTATATTATCTATGAAATTTAATAAACATCTGAAACAGAATTATTACGCAATAGTATTCATGTGCAAAAAAGCATATGGTTATGTGAGGACTATAATTTCATATCCATCCTTTTAATGACCTAATATACTAAGTAAATCATGCAAGGGCATGTAAAGTATTTCATACATGTACTTGTATGGTGATACATGTATTGATACATATGGGACACGTACAGTAATTTCGAGTCATACAAGACCATGTTTTTCCCCCAGGTAAAACTAAATAACTTGCGTGAAAATGAAAGAGAACATAGTATGTAATTACGGATTTGGGGATATATATCTACAAATTGCTAGGTTTCAGATATAACAATAAAAATTGTCAACGCATGGCTGACAAATGATAAAGGTCTGTTTTCACATCTTGATGTACGCAACATGACTGTGAACATGTTTTGACGCATCCATATTTACGCAGAGTCATCAATTCTTAAAGGGAAAAAACACCAAGAAATTGCTTAATAATAATGAAGACTAATTCCGTTGAAATCATGAAAGAAATGGGAAATGAAATATGATGGGCGTGTTAACTGATATTGCTGCAGCAGGTCTACTGTTGTCATGCCATATATGGTTTCTTAGGTTCCTTAACCGTATATATATATCAATGTCTTTATGAAAGAAAATTGCAATCAGGATGACCACTCATTATTTTGGCCATATTATCCAGCACACGGTCAGCATTATAAATGTTCAGCTTCTACATCTGATGAAATTGCTATCTTCTAAGGTCTCACACGCGATATGTAATTACAGGATGAGGGACGATGTGCGAAAAGAAAAGGTGTTTTGGTGTAGAAGCAAAAGAGAAGAAGGAGAAAATGTAATCTCATCTGGTAATTGGCTGAAAAAACAACAACCAGAAGAATGCCAGTTGAAAGAAATACGAGGCATACATTTAAAAAATGCACAATTTGCTATTTTGTTTTCAGAAACAGCTGGAGTATACAGTCAATTACGCCATCGATTCTCAAACTTATATTCTTGGATATGTATGTAGATGGGGGGAAACAAAAGTGGATAAGGTGTCATATGATACCTATAGTGCTGCCACCTAACAACGACACGATTTCCAGTGCACTCGTGCTCTATTCAGGGGATCTTTAGCAATGTTGTTCATTGTTAATATTTCAAAATTACCAGCTGGGATCTAAAAAATACACCTGGAAAATGCTATATATGCCAGTTTTGCCCATAATTAATCATCCTGTAAATGTAAATTAATGGCAATATTGCTACTATTTGGGCATCGATGTAATTCGTCCCCTGATGATGGGCTTTTTCGCATAGCAGTAGTGCATTCCTCAAAGTCCGCTGTTAAGGGGAAAAAGCCCATCATCAGGGGCTTCTAAAATATACAATGACAAAAATGTATACATGGGTAATGTGCCATATATGGACATATATGCCATTTTTACCCAAAATTAATCATCTTGTAGATGCAAATTAATGAAAATGTAGCTACTGTTTGGATATTGAAGTAGCATAACCCCTGAAGATGGGCTACCTCGCTGCTAAGTGAGAAAGCCCATCTACAGGGTCGTTTTTACCAGCTTGAATGGAAAATTATACATGGGTATTCATCTCATTCTATCCACAAAACAAAATTCAATACCTCTACCTCTTGTCAACCCTTTAGACCTCTTTAATTTTCTACTATCCTCCCCCAGTCCCCCGACCATCTGGCTTGTATAGGCGGAACAGCCAATATCCTAAATGACGAACTCTCCCATCATTCAAACCAACCCCCTAAATCACCTCCTGTATCCGGCCTTTTAATCTTCGTTATGATTTTCTAACCTTATAACACCCAAATGTAACCCCTTTCGGCGAGACGTGCTGAGTCATGTGGTGCCCATTAACTCCATTATTGCCATATATGGGCAGATATGTTCAAAATCTGATAAGTATATATATTACATTTACCACAAATGACATTTATTATAATATATATATATATGCATTTGTCGTATATTTCATATTACATTTTCATATTCCTAGAACTACTTGTATTTTATGCCTAAAGGACGTTATGTTACCATGAACACAGTTTCTGAGTTGTGTTACTCCTTTTGAAAATCTGTGTTATGTAGTATAATTACCTGGTTAGTGGGTTTGTCCTATGCTATATGTACAATCCAAGAGATAACTGCCAAATGCATGTCATGTATCCAATATTTGCTCATCTAGATCTATATTTAATGTGAGTCGAATATTCACCATATATTTTCCTAAATATTCCACCTGAAAGATCCTTCTTCATGTGTGCATTGTTGTTAAAGAAATTTATCTTTTCTCATATTCAACGATTTTTTCTGTTGGTGGTCCTGAAATTAATGTGTATCTTATATATTGGATGAAACACAGTATGTTCTGTATTCATCGAGCTGTTTAATGCTAGGTGGCAGCACCTTGGGCATCCCCTTAAGACATAAGCGAGAACATTTATTGCCACATCCGTTGAATTTTCAACCTTTTTTGCAAAAACAACGTGTTTCTAGTCTGTACTATTAAAGTTCATCGTCTTCTTCGGTTCTAGCCTTATCTTTCTGGTGTACAGACACGCAGCCATACGTCAGCAGCAGACTTGTCACTTCTGGTAGATCGTATAAAACAACGTAAGAGGTCATTCCACGCATGACATGTCTTTTCCAAAAGATATTTCTCACGAAGTCAGTGTAGTGAAAACACCATTGCTTTTAATCACTAGGAAAAGAAGCGAATGGATCCGATATAAAAAAAGAGCAAGATGTAATAATGAATAGGTTAATATATATGATTTAAAGGACAAACTAATCATCAAATAGATATCTTAAGTTTTGTGTCCAACAGAATGACCCGGTATTTCTTGGACAAAACAACACATTTGTAGGGTGCATTGGTAGTTTGTCCATGTTTTGTCTAAAAAATCCATGTCTCCACATTTAGGATCGGTTTTTGTTTGGAACCTTCCACTGTTGAAATACATGCCATAATATTGTCAACACACGGTTGTTGATAGAGCAAGATGTGTTTACATACGAGTAAGCCAGTATTTTTATTTTCATCACGTCCTTTCTGGAAAAAAAAAACAAGGAAGGAGAACATCGCACTAAAAGCATATCGAAATTTCTTCCTTAATGCAATAACCTAAAACAACAAC
Organism: Julus scandinavius; assembly: GCA_034696685.1. NCBI lineage: Eukaryota > Metazoa > Arthropoda > Diplopoda > Julida > Julidae > Julus > Julus scandinavius. The sequence goes on along the minus strand of JAQGAE010002780.1, from coordinate 11,454 downwards.
TTCCCAAGATGGCCGGCGCCAAGTACCAAACACCGACATTGTCAACATTTTCATCATCCACCGTTGTCAAAAGTTAGATATCAAGATGTCTATCAACCAATTTCATAAGTTGGTCGACATTAATATGCATCAACTGAATTCTTAAGATGGGCGAAATTAAGATTCTCATGAACGTACTTCCCAAGATGCTCGACGTCACAATCTTCATCCACAGATTGTTCAAGAGTGGTCATCGTCAAGATTTTTATCAACGTGCTTTTCAAAAACAGCAGACGTCACCATCTTCATCCACCTACTTCCAAGGATGGTAGATATCAAAATTTTCATCAACCAAATATACTCGTACAAAATGTTCAACATCAAGATTTTCATCAACCAACTTCACAAGTTGACCGAAACACCATCTTCATCAACAGATTTTCCAAGACTGGTCATCAAGATTTTTATCAACAGAATTTTCAAGACGTCTGATGTCACCATCTTTATCAACCAACTTCCAAGGAGGATAGATGTTAAGATTTTCATCAACCAACTATACAAAATGTTCGACATCAAGATTCTCATCAAAACACTTCCAAGGATGGTAGATGTCACCATCTTCATCAACCAACTTTCAAGGATGGTAAACGTCAAGATTTTCATCAACCAACTTCCTAAGATGACCGAAACACCATCTTCATCAACAGATTTTCCAAGTTTGGTCAACATCAAGAATTGTATCAACATAACTTTCAAGATGTCCGATGTCATCATCTTCATCAACCAACTTCCAAGGATGGTAGTTGACAAGATTTTCATCGACCAACCATACAAAATGTTCGACATCAAGATTCTCATCAAGATGACCGAAACAACATCTTCATCAACAGATTTTCCAAGACCGGTCAACATCAAGATTTGTATCAACATAAATTTAAAGACGGTAGACGTCATCATTTCATCAACCAACTTCCAAGGATGGTAGATGACAAGATTTTCATCAACCAACTTCCCAAGATGACCGAAACACCATCTTCATCAACTAATTTTCCAAGATCAGTCAACATGAAAATCTTCATCAACATTATTTTCAAGACGTCCGATGTCACCATCTTCATCAACCAGCTTTTAAGGATGGTAGATGTCAAGATTTTCATCAACCAACTTCCCAAGATGACCGAAACACCATCTTCATCAACTGATTTTCCAAGACCAGTCAACATCAAGATCTTCATCAACTGATTTTCTAAGACCGGTCAACATCAAGATCTTTATCAACATTATTTTCAAGACGTCCGATGTTACCATCTTCATCGACCAACTTTCCAAGATGACCGAAGCACCATCATCATCAACTGATTATCCAAGACCAGTCAACATCAAGATCTTCATCAACCGATTTTCCAAGACCGGTCAACATCAAGATCTTTATCAACATTATTTTCAAGACGTCCGATGTCACCATCTTCATCGACCAACTTCCAATGAGGATAGTAGTGAAATCTCTCACGAAACAACATCCCCGGATAGTAGACATCGCCATGCAACTTCAAGAGCGACCTTCCCAAGATGGCTAATGCTAAGATTTCCATCATCTAATTTCCCAAAGACAGTCGATGCAATTTGTAATGTCCCACATAACTGCTCTTCTAGCATCCGGGGAGCTTGAGGGAAATAATGGGGTAAATCCCTTTTTGGCGGAAGGATCTTGTTGAGCTCGTTGAATCCCCATCTTAAAAGCCTCCTCCTTTTTTGAAATCCGCGTGATTCATGCAAATGAGCTTATTTCCAATTATTAAATCCTGCTAGGCTACGTTTCAATTACACAATTTAGCTCTTAATGAGAATAAGAAACGCGAGCAATTCCCCTAAGGGGCTGCAATAAACATAATTACCAGCGAAATGTTATTTTACCAGGGCCCTCGCACCGCGTCTAAGTTTAATTAGAGCGCCAACTCGATTTGAAAACACCAAAGTCTAGACAAAAGAAAAATAATCTGGCTTATAAATAAATGATCACGCTAATGCGAATGGACTAATAAAATCAAAGACGGAATTTTAACACCATGCAAATGCGTTTAGCAATGCCAATGAGGAGGACCAAATTAGAAAATCCCCACTGGACTTCACCCCATGGACAGTCCAGAAATCTAATGAACCAACAACTATACATCCAACTTGAATTAATAATTAAATTATATCGAAATGAAATCATTTTTAATTCAAAGCACGAAGGTGGAGTTTGATAGTCCATTTCACCGACAACTACACGTTAAACATACTATGAAACATAGACGGATTTTAGGATCGTGTAAATGTTTGAAAATATTGCTGCGTTGGAGAACCAACGAGAATGTCCAGATTTTAATTAAAATTCATTAATTAAATACTGCTTGCCAACATGGAAATTTGTTTTCTAGCTGGAATCCAAAGATCGCTATGAAGGTTGAAATACGCGATGAAATTAGACAATTTTGATTGATATTAAAACTGTATTTTATGAATACTTATTGAATTGAAATGTTATTTGCAAATGGCAATATAGAAAATTTACTAATGAGGTTTTGAAGATGATGGACACGGGCATGGTGGACATGGAGGACATAGAAGGACATGAAAGAACATGGTGGACATGGAAGAACATGGTAGATATGGAAGAACATGGTAGATATGGAAGAACATGGTGGATATGGAAGAATATGCTGGGCATGGAAGAACATGGTGGCCATGGAAGAACTTGGAAGACATGGAGGACATGATAGGACATGGTGGACATGGAAGGACATGGTGGACATGGAAGAACATGGTGGACATGGAAGAACATTGTGGAAGTGGAAGAACATTGTGGAAGTGGAAGAACTTGGAAGACATGGAGGACATGGAAGGACATAGTTGACATGGAAGAACATGGTGGACTTGGAAGAACATGGTGGACATGGAAGAACATTGTGGTAGTGGAATAACATTGTGGAAGTGGAAGAACTTGGAAGACATGAAAGGACATAGTAGACATGGAAGAACATGGTGGACATGGAAGAAGATGATGGACATGGACGATTATGGTAGACATGGAAGGACATTGTGGACGTAGAAAAACACAATGAACATGGAGAAATACAATGGACATGGATGGACAATGCAGGCCTTTCTGAACATGGAAGGGCATGGGAGAACATGATGTACGTGGAAGTCGGCATCAGACAGCAGCAGCAAGGTGGAACATGATTATTGATGGTGACGATGACATAATTATCAATTAAATATTAATTACCCCATAACAATATGAATTTTGGAGTATGTATATGTTGCATTGAAGTTTTGGTAATAGTTATTGTAACTACCAATGTACATGAATGAGATGTAATACAATGTAACGTCACTTCAGTTCCCTATCGTGTTCCACATGCACTCGGTTACACCCCTCTTTAAAAAAAGGTGATTTTCCATCGTTATTCCCAGCGAAGAAATTTGAAGTTTAATTCCTAGTACAAAAATCCCCCTTCGTTAATAAATAACCTAGCAATAAATCCACATTATATTTTATTATATATCGTGGCTTGAAAACTAAATAAGGCTGAAATAGTTGGAAAGGGAGAAAATATATTTGATACTTTAAGCATATGAATTCAGTTGAATCCCATTATAGTGTAATATAAAGGTTTAATATTTCCATTTTTTGGTGTGCTTTGACAAAAGTTTAATCAATGCGAAATGAAGTAGTGAAACGTGTTCAATATTTCATTAGTTTTTGTGTATACTTTTACAATGACACGTCTTAGTCTTATGCTTCAACGCGTAATTTCCTTTTCAGTTGAGAAACCTATTATTTATTTGTTCGCTGAAATAATTTCATCGCCATCTAATATTTCAGTCTTTTCTTTTAGCTGCTTTTGCTTTTGCAAAATGAAAATCTAGCAGCCATTTTGAGGGATTTTTTTTCCACCATATTTTCACTCATATTTCACGCTTTGCTGCTAAATTTGTTCGCACATGTTTGACGATGTTAAGCCGTATTTGGCATTTGTTTTCATAAATAAAAGTCACCGTGAAAAGTTTATAGAAACGAAGTCAGAAAGTGGTTAAACCTCTCTTCTTGGGCTAGATTTCAGAGTAGAAGACACAGTTTTCATAGTTTCCACAGAAGAACGTATAAGAAAGAAAATCACGTATCAATTTACAGGAAAATAGTCTGGAAAGCTTTTCTATGAATGTTAAAATGTTCCTGATACATAAGAAGAGTAAACAAAGTGCATCTAAGCTAAATAAATATGAATACATATGGTCAGAAATTTTATTGAGGATGAATCACGTTTAGATTTACATTAAACAGTCTGAAAACCATGTCTGAGAACTTATCAAAATGGGAACTGTTGCTGATACTATAGTGACAAAAAACCCTTTATAAAAATTGACCAAATATGAATTTAAATGTATATGAATATGACCTGATTTGGTCAGAGTTTTCATAGAGTGCATGATATTTACGTCTAGGTTTTTACTTAAATTGTCTGGAATGCATTATTTGGAATGCAAAATGTTCGCCATGTCCCAAGATGACCGAAACACCATCTTCATCAACTGATTTCCCAAGACCGGTCAACATCAAAATCTTCATCAACATTATTTTAAATAAGACGTCCGATGTCACCATCTTCATCAACCAACTTATTTTGATGTATTTGTGATGAAAATACTTATCAAAAAATGGCCAAAACATGTTATGTCCACATATAAAAATTAATTCTTCTCCATATATTGTAGAATATATGGACGTATCATAAATTTGACACGTATGAAGCAATATAGCCTTATACTTAGATGTCCGGTCATCCGAATACGATAACTTTTGTACAAAAGTGTCATATGTATATGGACATTCGAGTGCAATTTCTGATATGTCTATATATGGCATTACCCATCTAATATTTCCACTAGGGAAGACACATCACATATCATTAAAAATCATGTCAATCAGAGTGAGTGCGATGAAAGCGACATACACTTTGATACATGAACTGCAATAACACTTTTCGACATAATTACTTTCCCTAATTAACGAAACCAAACGCCATCTGCCGCAAGTAATCGTAAATCGATTAGCCTAATTGCTGTTCAGCATCTCCTAGCGGTGAATGAGCTTCTTAAACATTCATTGCCGCTTTCCAAGATGGTCGCTTTTGTAGTAGCGGCAACATTAACTGTACATTTTAGTAACATCCGCACGGAGTTTGATACAACAGAATTGATAGTTGAGCTGAAGTTAGCAATGAACGAAGGGATTAAAGCCTTTAAAGCGGTTAAGGATATTGAACGAGAATTGAATGATATTAGCCACGCGAATTCTCTTTCCAGGGGCATGGATCCTGATAGAGGTTCGACGCCCTCAGACTGATAAAGACCCCGCTGTGTACATATGGGAGAGTGGCACGCAGAGTAAAGCCAGAAGAATTTTATTTACAATGACCCTCGGGCAGACATAGCTCGGGAATAAATTTGGGGCTGCAATGTGCATTCAAAGTGCCGATGTTCAATGCGAATAATACAATATAACACCGACAAACAGAAAGCCCTTCTCACATTCTGTTTGAATGTACCCTGCCCATAAGGACCTTGAAACATGAGATGATCCATGATTGAGTGACCTTGAAGCGAGCTAATTTGCCAATCAACCCAGAGACACTGTGTCAAGAAATCTTATCTTACTTCTTAGCTTAGCTGACGCCAGCAGTCGAGTAGGCATCTCTATCCTAATGTGTGGGGTTCGCTCCTCGGTCGAGGTCGGTGGAATTTTTGCACATGGGAGAAATTCCCTAAGTGGAGGATCTTCCTGGACGAGAGTTTAAGCCCTTGAGAGGGGGTTGAAGTCCCTCGTCGTAGACAAAATTTACAGGTGATGAACTTGTACGCACAGTTTTTTTTTCAGTAATACAGTAAGCACGAAGTTTTCTCGTATTTTTATGCTGTAAAGTTGTAAACACTAAGTTTTCCCTCGGTTATAAACCATAATGACCAAGAAACCTTACCATTCTACCGTAATCACTCGCCGCAACTTGCAAACACCAATCACCCCGTTATTTATCATAAAAACTAAGTTTTCTCGCCGTTACAGACGTATGTCAAATGAAATATTTTTAGAGACCCTTTTTATAGGTTAATCTGTGAAAAATACACTTCAAGTCCCTTTGAGCCTTCACAATTTGAGTCCGCACAATTGCAACGGAGGGGAATCTCCGGTGCGGAAACCTCCGGTCACCACATAGGGTAGTGCTGAGACGTCTTGTTCAACAGCTAATGAAAACGGCCATCTTGCTGGATCCCCTCATACTGTCACGTGAGCTTAATTAGCCAATAACGCTTTTTCATAGATAGACTAGCAAAATGTGTTAGTTCTGATATGTAGTTCAACCTTGCCGCTGAAAAATGCCAGGTCATTTTCAGTAAGCCCAAATGTGGAGGTTTCCAGCAAACAGCAGCAGCTGTTTCTTCGACCGACGGCTTTTCAACATAACTTAACGGCTTTTCAGCATGTATAAGCAACAGTATTTTTTCCCCTTATAATATGATGAGAATGTGTTTTTTTTTTGTGCATATCTGACTTCACAAGACGCGTCGAAGGTAAACAGGCGTTGAAAGGACATATCACCGCAAACAGGGATTAAACGCAGCCAGAGCTTATAGATTTCAGTCCCTTATACATTCAATCATGTTTACTTTAGCTTCTTTTAAGAATTTTCAACGAAGATCGATGATGCATTTATTAAAATGTGTTCGTTTAATGTCGTTATTTCAGCGTGTGGTAATTTTTATTTATGCTCTTAAAGGTTGCCGAAGCGAAAAGAAGTAGAAAAAAAGTTGATAAAAATTCAAAGAGAAGTAAAAAAAAAAATAGCTTTTCGTGTTTTTTATCTTCTTAACATTTTCCCTAATGACTCGTGTTAAGTTTCTTCGTCGCCAATTTATCACTCTTTAAGACTTTTTGTGATTAAAACAAGAGTTTTTTTTTCATTCCAAGAAGCGCACATTCCGCCTTCTACACATTGCAGGTGTAATTTAGACTTTGAATCCACAGTGTATTTGGCATTAAAGCATTTGCTCTTTTCGCCTTTTTCAAACCTTCCGTCGTTACTTAAGTTCGTTACGTTTAAATTAAGATATGCAAAACAACATTTGGCACCCGGGGGGGAAGAACCTGGATCACTCCCGGTGACACCGTAGCGAATCTTAATTGAATTGATGGAGTACATTTCAGTAATTTGCAGACATATGTAGGAGGTGCACAACTGAGCACTAGTCACACTCAATACTCAAGAGCATATGCTTAATGACTGCAGTGGGGGAAAAGAAGAAGACGTTGTAAGAAACTGTATTCATTTGTGACGTCTTATCCGGAAATATACCTTGGTGTACCAAAATTATTCACAAAATTGAATATTTGGAGCATCATCTTCAAATACTGTCTGCGGTGCACAATTGAGCAGTAGTCACACTTAATACTCAAGAGCATATGCTTAATGACTGCAGTGGGGAGGAAAGAAGAAAACATTGTAAGAAACTGTATTCGTGCGACGTCTTATCCGGAAATATACCTTGGTGTACCAAAAGTATTCACAAAATTGAATATTTGGAGCATCATCTTCAAATACTGTAGGATTTGCACAAATGATCACTAGTCACACTCAATGCTCAAGAGCATATGCTTAATGACTGCAGTGGGGAGAAAAGAAGAAGACGTTTTAGGAAACTGTATTCGTATGTGACGTCTTATCCGGAATATACCTTGGTGTACCAAAAGTATTCACGAAATTGAATATTTGGAGCATCGTCTTCAAATACTGTAGGAGGTGCACAACTGAGCACTAGTCACACTCAATGCTCAAGAGCATATGCTTAATGACTCTAGGGAGGGGGGGGGAAGAAGACGCGGAAAGAAACTGCATTTGTATGTGACGTCTTATCCGGAATATGCCGTGGTGTAACATAAGTATTCACCTAATGAAACCGAAAATTGAATATTTAGAGTAATTTCTAGCAGTGGTAGAACCCAGGCTGGACATTAAATATTTCTTCCGAGGAACTTTATTACAAAAAAATGCCAACTTTATAAAATACAAATGTGAATGAAGGCCTTATATTTATATCTAAATTTAATTTCGATCAACCTTTATATTTTCAGCTATCTATAAATTTAATTTCTAAATGTTTATAATATAAAATCAATATCAATTTCAATGAAATCCAAACTGAAATCCAGGACTCGAGTAAATATGCATATTAAAAACAAGATAAACATGTAGTGGATACATATATTGCCCTTTACGGATGAAATGTGGTAGATATTCAAGAGATATTCAAGTGCTTTTCCGTTAGGTATATCTTGTAGTGTTTACGAGTAGCTGGTTCTCTTTAATTTGGTCTTATTATCCGATGGTCCCATTATCCGGAACTGATTTTGAATGGATTTACCGCAACATAATCAGGTAATTGAATTATAAAAGGAGTGTTTTAGTAATTTTAGTTGGTCTATTGTCCTCCTTTGTCATCGTATCCTGGCCATTGTTAACCTCGTAAGTAGAGGGCGCTGACCACACTATCGATATTTTGAAAATGCTGATTGTGTGCTAATTTCGTTTTCCCCTTGCTTTTTAACCCCATCTTTTTCCCTCCTTTTAAAACGAAGCTCTTGACTGCGCACTTAGATAACGTTTCGCGATGAATTACGGCCATTTTATTCCTTATTTTTAATTCGAGAAAAAATCGATTTATGCTTTGATCTATGCTATTCATAAAATCTGTTATCATGGACTAACAAAAATCCATTTCAATGCAGCCAACGAACAAATAAGCTCTTCTTCAATTTATACACCGAGTTAAAGATGAACTTTACACTTGAGTGTAATTTCATTTATCATTGTTTCATGGTGAATGTTACATGAAATAAGTAAAAGGTAAATATTAAAAAATAATACGTATTTATTGGTTTGTTATTTAGTTCAAAAGTGGCATTTAGTGCTAAAAGGGAAGTGAAGATATGGTGCATATGTATATTCTAATACTGTATATGGTTAGATCCTAGTCCATAACTGATATTTTGTGGTAAAATTTAAAAGTTCAAAACTAAGTGTTGTTTTTTTGAATACCAAATACATAAAACATTTCGTAAAATGAAAATCTAATATTCCTTCAAATGCTTACTCAAAGACTTAATGAAGTAAAATATTCTAATATTCTATACATTACTGAAAATTAAAACAAAATACTAAAAATGATCATTATTATATAAATTCAAAACTCCTTGCAGAGAAAATATTTATACAAAAAGCATCCTCATAATGCAATTCCAACTAATGCAAGCTCATGATTTTTAACTTTAAAAAAAAATATTTTGAATTTTAACTTTCCTTAGACAAATATCTGATAAAATGCTACGATTTCTTATATTCATGCATATATTGTAGTATAGAAATGTCAAAAACGAAATTTGTATACTTAAAGATACGAAATTAATGATTCATAAAAGCATCGTCTCATCCTTCCTTCAGGAATCGTCCCATAAGTATGAAAGCAACTTCCTCTTTTTTTATATAAAAAAATAGCGACATTTCCCATATCGGTGCACCATGACGTGCATTCAGACAAATATCAACCAAAAATGCAATAAAAAAGGATATAAAACGTATAAAGAAAAAAAATATATATATGCAAATGCCGGTGCATTTAAGGTTCACTCGTGTATAGAAAAAGGGATATGCGTCTTCCTTATACATAACATAAAAAATACTACGAAATACATGTCCGTGAATCGCTTTAATTTAACACAATATTTGACAATGTCCCGAAACTCTCATCCTAAACAAAACGGCCAATTAGGGATTTTCTCCCAACTTCTGCTATACATCCACAATGTACCCCGAAGTTTAATTTTGACATTTTTCATCCTTTCCTTTACAAAATTTTTTCTGCCTAATAATGCACTACTGTGATATAAACGCAATTTTTCTGCAACAAAATTGCATAGTTTTTTTTTAAATTTTATTGCCTAATTGGCGCAATTTTTGTTCAATACACGTGAAAAATTTTTGTACTAAAAATACAGTTTCTATGCCCGAAAAATTAAATTTTCTGCAGTAACAGTACAGTTTTTTTAGAATCAAAAGTACAAATTTTTAGCAACAAAAGAACATATTTTCTGTACTAAAAGTGCTAGTTTTCTGCACTAAAGTGTAGTTCTTATTCTAAAAAATGCAATTTTTCAGCAGCACAAGTGTTAGTTTTCTTCACCAAAAGTGCAGTTTTTATTCGCAAAAGCACACAATTTTCTGCAATAAAAATGCAGTTTTTAAGCTCGAAAAATCCAATTTTTCAGCAGAAAAAGTGCTAATTTTATGCACTAAAAGTGCAGTTTCTATTCCAGAAAAATGCAATTTTTCAGCACACAAAGTGCAACATTTTTTGAACTAGAAGTGGAGTTTTTAAGCTCGAAAAATGTAAATTTTCTGTACTAAAAGTGCAATTTTCAAAAGGAACTTTACAAAAATTTTCAAAAACTTTCAAAAACATTTCACATCACTCCATAAAACGTAAATTAGTATGGATTAGAGGTTGGGACCTACTTTTCTTATTTGGCCAGGTCCTTAAGACGGCTCTCCACCAAGACGTACATGTACGTTTATACAAGTATTTACACACATATGCAAAAAAGTTTGCCCTCTGGGTTTGTTTCAGCCGCCATTTTGTAAATATATGTAAATATCAAAATTGTGCACAAAAACATAAAACATACACAAGAAATACTGAAACAAAGTTCCCAGCATGTTTTTCGAAACGTGTGTCGCAAATTCATTTGATCCAGACTGCCTCTTGAGCGATCGCCAGAAAACATCGAAATGTGCCAGAAAATGGCCGTTTTTCGATACATGTTTCACAAACACTTATGGACGCACCAAGGTAGCATGTGTATGTTTCATGTTTCTAAATGTTTCTTTTGGTGCATAAACACCTTCATGGGCGATTGGCAAAATGTTTCCAAAAACATGGTTTTGAAAACAAAAACATTTAGAAGTTTGCTGAAACATCGGGTCAAAAACTTGGTAAACAAACATTTATAGAAAATATGTTGATGAATCTTTATAGATTACCTATTGGGCAACCTCTGTCTCTTTTGTGATGGCCCTGAAAAGGGCCATTTTTCTTTTGTTTCTTCTTATTCTCACTGGACTGTATACTACACTATGCTGTAGTATCTGTAGGCTACTCTCTGATGTAGTCTTGACAAATATCCTGTGCAGTAGTCTGGAGGCAGTGAACTTGTAGTGAGCTTGATCAGAAGTGAGAAGAAGAAACCTTGTCCAAAAACAATCAAACAAAAAACTCCAGCCGTTAACCCCTGCCCTCCAGTGGCCACTTTTGGCAACTGCCATAGTGGCGCCATCTAGTGTTGTGTTTGGGCCACGTCACCTTGGTGCCAAGATGTGTTTT
>JAQGAE010002779.1:0-16642 GCA_034696685.1 Julus scandinavius | reverse complement strand
TATGTCCCTTGGAGAATCAATCAGTGATTCGGTACCAATCATCAACCAATCCCCAATAAACTGGCCTGATCATTACAATGTCCTGTGTCTGGAATATCAAATACTTGCAGAGCTAGAGTGCATGCAAAATGAAAATGCGTAAGTGGCATTAGCAGCAAATAGATATACAGCTGTGGAAGCCCTACAGGGAAACATGGGTTGGTCAGGTTTTGTGGCACCGGAGATGGTGAGCAAACTCCAACACCTATGACGATTGTGGATGCTAAGGAAGGAACAACCAGCTTGCCAGGTTTATGAATTGATTAGGGGCCGCGGATAGAATACACAGTGGGTTAGGAGGAGATAACACCTTGGGGCACAACTAGGGATTAAGGCATTTAATAATGGGATGTGGGGAAAAACTGAAAAATGGGTTAAAAACTAGGTAAAAAAGTGGAAACATGATAAATGGATGGCAGGGATGACAGGTAAAATCACACTGGAAGTATATAAATAGAAGGAGAAAATAGGTAGAGAAAGGCTATATGACAACTCATTGGGGAGTTCACTTCTGTTCAAAGCTAGAGCAGGATCATTTGAGACCAATAAGCGGGTATCCAAATTTCGGCCAGTGGAAGCAGATTGCAACCTGTGTGGCGATGGAGTGGAGGATGTTAGGCATGTACTTTGCAAATGTCAGGCTCTGAAGGATCTTCGCGAGGGGATGGAGAATGCAATAGACGAGGAGTGTCTTGGGTTTGAGGGGAATTATGATCATAAGCAACAAGCTACGAATACAGCAAAATGTTTACTTGGGAAGTGGCATATGCTGAAAAGCCAGGGGAAGGAAGGGTTGGAGCAGGGTGTAGTGTAGTGTACATGTTTGTATGTCAAAAATACCGTAGCGACTACTAGTGAGTACCAGTGTCTCAAAGGGTATGCTACACGTCATAGTCATAGTTCTACTACTGGAATTTTACTCAATAGAAGTTTATGAAGTGTCCATAAAGTCCGTCCTTCATAAAAAATATGATTTTTGTGTTGTTTCACAGCTAGTTCAGTAAAAAACCTGCAATAAAGAATGAATTTAATAAGTACTTTCATCTTGTTTCCAGAATAAACCAGATAACTCATTAATTTCAAACCTTCTGTAAAAAATCAATATAATTGAAAGGGATATTGATTCTGCTCTCGCTTTTTTTGTTATCTTTGTTTAATATCTAATAAAAAGGTGAATTACTTATTATATTTAGGGTCACATAAGAAACCCCGAGAATTTCCCCAGTTTTTATACTACATATAATGTTATCAACCCCCCTATATGTTTTTTCCACTACCACTAACTTATGCTCTTCGATTTTCAGAAGATACACTGGTAAATCCAAACCATGCCAACCAAATTGGGTTAAAGTTACTTGTTGTCCCCCCTGTGAACAGGTGTCTTCTCTTTGTTCCACATGATGGGTTTACCAACATAAGATTACTTACCTTTCAAAAAATTACCACATCTATTGATTATATTTTTTTAAATCTTCCTATAATTGCTGCCACAGAAGAAAGTGAGTTTATTAGGAGCTCCCGAATCCTAGGGTATTTAAACTTAAGGACATATGATCAATTCAATCATAACTTAACAACAATTTATGGTACAAACCTATCTTATGACTCACCTTTACTGTACGAATTGGCTGATGACTCGGACACACACAAGCAAGATAGTTTGCCTGCTACTCTAGAACCATCATATTCGGATCTCTCCAACAGTTTCAATGTTCTCCATCTCCAGCATATTCTGCTCCACCTCCGGCACCTACTTCCGAAGACAGCTCGGATAACAAGGTTGAGGATGAAAGCCTAGATTCAGGGGCACCTCCAGGGTATTTCAGAGCTTACAGTCCCTCGGATTCTCCAGAATGTCCACCAACATATCTTCGCATTGACAGATTCAATCATTAATGAATTTTCAAACAAATATGCTGACATTGAATTAATCATAATTACTTAATCAAAGGTAAGTCAGTTTAGGGCCACGGTTAATTAAAATAAATAGCCATGCTCAGTCATTCGGAAATGATTGCTGGATCGGGTGAGGACCAGATGGCTTCCTCACCGATGAGCTACACTAATATAGTGCAAAAATTTACAAAGGAGGACCACTTAAAGGTGGATACATTTCTGAGTACTTTCGAATCCACTCGGATATATGCAAAGATTCAGGGAGCTGCAGCTGCCTTCTGGCACAACATCCCCAAATTCTAGAATGCCACTTCCTATGAGGAAGTTAAGCAAGCTTTATTAAAAATTTTCAAACCTTCACAGCCCCTTTCTCCACGAATAGTCGAGTTTGGGAACATCAAACAGGGTGCCCAAGAAAAAGTACGAGCCTTTGCCAACCGGCTTCAACGAAACGCTCATGATTTGTATGGAGGGAATCCCACGGACAGGGAAAAACAGCATATCCTGGCACAATTCCAGTCAGGATTGTTGGCCAAATATGCTGATAATGTTATCAAACAGAATTCAGATAACATAATAGATGCCCTACAACAAGCGGAGCAAATAGAAATTAGTGCTCCTCTTCTTGAACATGGTAAGGTGAATTTCGCCATACCAAGGGATGAGGTAGAAACCTCTGCCATATTAGCTATGGCAGAAAAAATGTCACAATGGGAGTCAGGAATGCAGAGCCTGCAAAAGTAAATAGCTTCTTTGAGTTGCACTGATACCCAAAACAGATCTGCTGACGGCTCAACACCTCACCACAGCCGGGACAATCCGAGAACCCCAGGTCACAGTAGGGATAATTCCCGAAATAGAGGAAAAGGAGGAAATCAGCAGAAATCCACTATGGTTGCCAACATTTCATCCCAAAACGAGAGTGAAGGTAATGAGCAGAAAAAAGCTCAGGTAAGTGGTATGCCTCCAGTACATCACATAGATTATAGAGCACACCAATTCAATGATTATGCTCCATGTCAAATTTGTGGTAAATGAGGGCACAGTGCAGCGGTATGCTATCAGCGCATACCCAACAACCATAAGGGTTTTCAAAACTATGAAAGGGGTTGACCTCCGACACGAAAACTATGGAAATGGGCCACAAAACCCAGAGCAGGGTCCCTTTTAATCAAATGAAGGATTTAATGGGAATCCTAGGTAACCATCCAATGGAGGATTAAACGGAAATCGTAGGTATCCATCCAATGAAGGATATAATGGAAATCCTTAGTATGTTGGAATGGTCACCCTGCAACAAATGTGACCTACATTCCAATACTCCTCACCAGGCATCTCTCCCTCCTGGGCCCTACCTACTCTGTATTGTACTTGCTACTGACCAATTATGGTCAAGCTTTTGTTACTATACTTGGACCCTGTGACCCCAACAAAACCTTTCTTTTTCAACCGACATGCTGACTACATGTGCCTTATTTTTACCTCGCTAAGAAGCCATGCTAAAATAACAACAGGGTATCCATCCATTAAGGGATATAATGGAAGCCCTAGGTATCCATCAAATGGAGGATATAATGGAGGATACAGAGGCAACACAAGATATCCCCCACCACAACAACCATATGGAAACAATGTGCCCAATAATGGCATCTATGAGAATTCTTTTGAATGCTACAATTGTGGAAAAAAGGTCATTTTGCCTGGGAGTGTCGTAATTCTGGTCCAATTAATCAGAATTTAAACTACGAAGGCAATCGAGTTTAGAGCCTCTTACTCGAGGAGCCTGTCAAGAGGTAAATAAAAGGCAATTGCTGCTGGATTTATGGAAGGAAAGCCGCTTCATAGACTGTTATATTCCGTACTTTCCTGTCGAGATCTTCGTCATAAATGCGCTGATGGTTTTTGATACGGGTGCAACTGAGTCCCTCATATGCCCAACATTTGAATAAAATACAAAACAAAGGCTTTACAGTAGAACTCAGCCCTGTATCATTCATGGCTAAGACTGTTTCGGGAGAACCTTTTCTTCTAACCCAGCAGTTAGCTTTGCCACTACGGATGGGATCACAAAAAATAAGAACAATGTTCCTTAGTCCTTTTCCCCTTCCACATAGGTGTGATATCCTGCTTGGACAAGATTTAATTTACGTTTTGAATCTTATATACATTCCAACAGGAAACAAGGTAGTTTCACACACCTATCCTATTTCCTTGACAGCCATAAATGACTCCGTGAAGTACAAGCGAGTACATGCATTTGGCATAATGGCTAAACAAAATGTGCTGCCAGAAGGATCTCATTTAGCTTAGGTCAAAGAGAAACTCGTACTAGACCATTTGGAATGTCCTTTAAAAACTAAAGTAGAAGACATGCTTTTGCAAATTTATAGGGTCTTTGCATTGTCCCTAAAAGAACTAAGCCCTACAAATATTATCACGCATACTCTAGAGTTGACTGATAGTATACCGGTGTACAAAAGACTGTATAAACTACCAAAGGCTCATGAGGACATTATGCAGGAACAAATAGAAGAGCTTTTAGATGCAGAAGTGATAAGGCCCTCTTCAAGCCCATATTCCAGTCCATGCATGCTAGTTTTAGCTACAGGAAAGTCACCCTCTTTCTAGCTCTACTAGAGAGAGTAGGGAATGACAAAATATTCTCGGTGATGGATTTTTCAAGTTCATTTTACCAAGTTCCCATGTTAGAAGATGACCAATACAAAACAGCTTTTTCCACTCCAAATGGTCATTATGAATTTACAAGATCAATGGGATTAAAAACATCCACAAATAACTTTCAACGGATTGTTGATGTTGCTCTCGAAGGCTTGATTGGAAAAATTTGTAGTCTTCATAGATGATATTTTGATATACAGTTCAAATACAGAAGAGCATATTAAACACTTAAGAACCATTTTAGAACGTTTGGAAAAGGCTCAATTGAAGGTTAAGCCCGTTAAGTGCCATTTCTTTAAAACGGAGGTTTCCTATCTTAGCCACATCATCTCAGAGGGAGAAATTCGGCCCCAGCTAAACAAAATTGAAGCAGTAAAACATTTCCCACGACCCAACACGGTAAAACAAATCCAATCATTTTTAAGATTGGCAGGTTATTACCGACGTCATATTCCGGATTTTTTGCAAAACTAGCTAAACCTATTAGCGGCCTGATTAAAAAAGACACCAAATTCATTTGGAGTCAAAAATGTGAAGATGGCTTTCTGAAACTCAAAAACAGTCTTACATGTGAACCGGTACTTCAACTTGCAGATTGGAATAATGCATTTATCTTAACAACTGATGTGAGTAATTATGCTATTGGAGCAAGATGAGGAAGCTGAAACCTTCTGAAGTTAAATACACCACCATCCAAAAGGAAGCTCTTGCATGCGTCTTTGGTGTGAATCACTTTCAATATTACTTGATGGGTAACAAGTTCACAATAATCACGGATCATGCTCCGTTGAAATACTTGATGAAGACGTGGCACCATAACGCTATCTTATCAAGATGGGCCCTGCAGCTTTAAAGTTATGACTTTGAAGTGGTTTATAAACCTGGTATACTCAACCGGGCAGATGCCTTATCCAGAAATGTTCCTGGAATAGATGAGGATCTTGAAGAAGATCCAATGCCATTTAACTTGGGTAATCTGAGTGAAGAACTGATTTTGAGTAAAAAGCAAGTCATGCTCACAAAGAAGAGAAGCGAACGTTGAAACAAAATCTCGCACCTAAACAAACAGACACAATTTTTTCGGAGTTCGAACAAATGGATGCCAAGATTATAGGGGAGATGCAGATTAAAGATACAAAATTAGAACACATCATTTCAAATTTGATCCCAGGAAAAGGTGAATATTTCCAGAAATACACCAAACTAATCTACTACCTCGATACCAGTCGAACCTTGTATTGTAGTAGAAAAACCACTAGGCATGGTCATGAAAGCACAATAAAAAAACTAATCATCATACCTGACAGCTTAAAAGCAACCATGCTTTTTCAAGCACATGATGGGAAAATCGCTGGTCATATGGGTATTGAAAAAACTTTAGACAGAGTTAAACAATTCTACTTTTGGGAAGGTTTATACTCCAATGTAGAAAACTACTGCAAATCTTGCACCTCGGGTAATGAAAAAGCAAATCCATTAAGGAGAAACCCAATCCAACCTATGCCATCAGTACAGCGTCCGTTCGAAAGAATTGCGGTAGATGTATTGGGACCACTTCTAATCACGCTAAAAGGGAACAAATTCGTAGCAGTTTTCACAGATTATTTGACCAAAAATGTAGAAGCATTTGCTCTACCGAACCAAACCGCTAAAACAATAGCAACAGTCTTTCTAAATGAAGTTATTTATCGTCATGGTTAATGTGAAAGCTTACTGACAGACAGAGGAAGTAACTTTACATTCACTGTATTCCAAGAACTTTGCAAATCTCTGGGCATGAAAAAGTTGTTCACCTCTGCTAACCACTCACAGAGCGATGGTCAAGTGTAGAGATTTAATGAAACTATCGCAAAGATGGTTTCGCACTATGTGAATTCAAGGCAGAATGATTGGGGTGACTAACTTCCCCTGACACTGCTAGCCTATCGTACGGCTATCCATTATTCCTCAAAAGAAACGCCATTTTATCTTAACCTACAGTCGAGATCCAATTTTGCCATTAACTTTAATCGAAGCACCTAGGACAAACTTGTACAATGACAACTTTAAGGAAGTTGTTACAAAACGAGTTCAACTTGCATATGAAATGGCAGCTGAAACATTAGGACATACTTTAGAAAAATATCGAGAATCAAAGAATAAAAAATTTAAAGATGGAAACTTTGGCGGAGGAGATTTCGTAGTTTTGTACACTCCTCAATTACAAACAGGTAGAACAAAGAAAACTAAGCTGAATATTTCAAGACCAAGAAATGTCCAGTTGGTTCATGCTGACCGCTTGACACATTTCACATCCAGGAAACCTTTTGCTCACAGCGAAAGGCAAGATCACAACAGTGACCTACCAGATGACATAGCAACCCCAAATGATCCTTTAGTTGCAGCAAAAATAACAATCTGCAAACAAAAAGAGAAACGAGATCAGGATACTGAAAGTTATGATGGCGACATAGAAGGTAGCATGTATGACAAACCAAAAAGAGTTCCTTAGAAAAACATACCGGCTGCAATCCAAAACGCGGTTCAGACTGACATAAATCAGGATGCAGACTGGGAGGTCATAGACGAGATTGAATTAATACCAGACACTTCAGCTTAGCTAGAAAATATGGCATCAAATGAGAACAGCAATAGGCAAAATTTAAATACCAGAAACTTGAGATTAAACTCCAGAAGTCCGTTGGCGAGACGTGTAGCTTACTCACTTCGCCCATGTTGTGTAGCAAATAATGCAGATTTCCTAAATCGGCATTTACAAGATCCAAGGAACCCTTCTGAATTATTAATAAAACCCATCGTTGCTTCAACTGTACCAATTAGAGGAAGACCTAGAGGTAGACCACGAAAAGTAAATCCTGACCGGTTGGAAAATCAAACTCGAACATTAGAGAGCATGAGGCCAAAAATGACCTTTGTTGTTTAATGTTGGCAGGGAACGGTAGTTCCAAGATAGCAGCGATCTTCCCTGGGTTGGGACTGACCCCTTCAGGAGATATCATATGGCCCAGGAATTTCACCGTGGTGACAAACAAATGGCATTTCTCTCTTTTTAAGCCCGAATTATGATCTTCTAGGAGTTCCATCACTCGACGCACATCGAACAAATGTTTGAAACTATCGCTCACTATGAACAAGTCATCCTGATATACCTCAATGGTGAT
Organism: Julus scandinavius; assembly: GCA_034696685.1. Taxonomy (NCBI): domain Eukaryota; kingdom Metazoa; phylum Arthropoda; class Diplopoda; order Julida; family Julidae; genus Julus; species Julus scandinavius. The sequence goes on along the minus strand of JAQGAE010002779.1, from coordinate 8,867 downwards.
ATCTGGTAGTATCTTGAGTAGTTGATCCACCACCCGCTGACAGTGGACGGCAGAGTTCCGAGTTCCCATAGGCATTCTAGTATAACAGAAGGTGCCTGAGGAAGTCACGGTGGTAAAATATTTCTGGGACTCAGGACGGATGGGAACCTGCCAATAACAATTGGTCAAATCCATCTGTCATATACTTTTTTCCGGTCACCCTAGCGATCAAATCATCGATTTTTGGAAGGGGATACGAGTTAGGGATGGTAACCTTATTAAGAGCCCTAAAATCCATTACCATTTGGAACTTTCGCGGCCCATTTCGCCGCATCCAATTAGAGGAAATTTTCGAGGCAGGCCTGCCGCAGTATTTATGGCGGCCCGCAACTTGAAACTTATTGGCGGCCATATTCGTCGGTTGTTTTTGGTCTACACTGGCCGCCGAATTGTAATTAACGGCCCGCTTGTTACGCGTTTTTTTTCTTCCCATCCCGGGTGTTTTCTTTTATACACGCCCGCTGTAAAAAAAATTAGTGGCCAACACTGCCGCTAATTGGAACTTTAAAGAACTTAAAAAAAATTTTTTTCGAGAAAAGGCCTGCCGTAGGATTATTGGCGGTTATCAAGGGATCATCGGCGACGTGTCTGTTTAAAGGCATGCCCATCAACGTTCGTTTTTTCTTAAACAAACAAAGATCACGGAAACGTGTAAAAACTTAATGAATTTAATACATTATACAAAAATATATTAAAATAAAACGAAAACCAAACAATAAATGAAATTAACGGTAAAAGGGACATTAAATAAACCCTCCACAAGTTTGTATTATGTGGCCAAAAAAACATGACAGTTTTTAATATAAATTAAAATCTTATTTATTAGAGATATATTTATTTTTGTTACTTGTTATATGGATTGTTAGGGTTTATTGTTATTTGTTGCTACAGAGTATTTACTAGAGTTTATAAGAGATTATATTTACACCTATGTTTTTTTTTACAGAAATACAAAACGAAATAGGGAGGTTCATATAAGACTCATAGTGAAAAATTTTCGGAAGTTCTAAAAGAGCCATTTTCCACTACGCGATTTGCGAAATTATTCCGGTTTTGGTAGTTTTCGCGGATTGCCTGCACGATGGAGAAGCTCCAAGCTCCCGTGGACCTCGAACGGTTCCACGTGACAAAACTAGATGGCACCAATTATGCCACATGGAGGGAGGAGCTGGAGATGGCCCTCGCAAATCAGGCCCTCCTTAAATATGTTGATGGGTCGGTCGCTGCTTTGCCGAGTTCGGCAACTCCGCTTGAAATACAAAAGCGGAGTGACATTTGTCAAGCGGTGACCTCGGGCATATAATTTACGATCGTGCCGGGAATTCGGAAGACCCTCTTTCAGGGATTTAAAAAGACCCAGTGCAAACAAATACTAAAGCACACCCAAGACACCTATGAGCCTGGCTCGAGAGAGCGACGCTGGTAACTCCAGTACCAGTATGTCTCACTGAAAATGGAGCAAACTAAATCCGTTGAGTCATATATTGCCAGGGTCGAGGCCGTGGCGGGTCAACTGGAAGAGGTGGATCGCAAGGTCCTGGACGAGGATCTAGCTTTCCAAATGTTGATGGGCCTTCCTTCTGAATTTTTCTTGAAAATAAAACTCATTTATGGATGGTCTGACAAGGACTTCACCCCATCTAAAGTGAAGTCTGCGCTGATTGCCGAGGCAAACACCATGCGTTTTGCAGCCCAGAATGCAAGTTCTTCTGGAGCCGCTCCAACGAGCGAGGTGTTTTACGCTAAGCCTTTGCAGCAAAGAAAGGGCGCTGCCCCCGGCCCGTGGATTCACGTTTGTGTTCCCACTGTGGCCGGAAGGGGCACCTACAAGATCATTGTTGGGCCCTACATGGGAAACCCACTGCAGCGGTGGTAAATCGCCCACCTCAGGGGAAGGGGTAAAAAGAAAGGCAAGCATCCTAAGTCAAAAGGGGCACCTGGCTCGTCGGAGAAATCCTCGGCGGCCAGCGCGGAGTTCGACCCGCGAGGATATTCTTTTGATGTCTGCATGGCCCCTTTAGTTGAAGAACTTCCCGCTGACGAATGGACATGGGATTCCGGAGCAGGGATAAGCTTATGCAACGACAGGAAGCGGTACGCTGAGTACAGGGACATAGAGCCCATGAAAATGAACTCGTACTCGGGCAGCTTCCTGGTCCAAGGAATGGGGACCGTCATTATGTCGGTCCTGGTCGACGGGACCATCAGATATCCCGTCGTCCGTAATGTTGCATACGCACCCTGTGGTAGACGGAATCTCATCTCCTCTTCTCAGCTAGGAAGGTCGGCTGGCTGCACATGGGCGGAAGATGTGAACCAGGTGATGGTTAAAAACCCTGGAGGAACGACCATCATGTTGTTCAAGAGGCGGGATCACCTATATCATACGAAGAAGATCCCACGCCCTGACTTGCGGACTAATTATTTAGAAACCAATACCACAAGTCAGTCGGCGCCTAGGGTCCAGTCGGATCTAACTTTGTGGCATGCAAAGCTGTGTCACATGAACACTGACTCAATTATAAGGATGTCAAAATCCAAGTCAGTGAGGAAGATGCCAATACTCAGAGATGCCCCCATTCATGTGACATATGCCTTCAAGTTAAGGCGCGTCGCCCTATGGCTGGACCTTATAAGAAAATCTTTACGAAGGCGCCACTTGAACTGATTCATGCGGACCTCTGGGGGCCATCAGCCTACCCATCGGGGCAAGGCTGTCATTACTACCTGGTTCTAATAGATGATTTCTCCCGCTGGTGTGTGGTTTATGCCCAGAAAACAAAGTTCGAAGCCATGGTTAATATCAGGAAATACATCCGGAAAATGGAACGTAGGACTGGGCGTAAAATAAAAACAATTAAGACCGACAATGGAGGAGAGTTCTGCTCAGGACCTTTACAGAGGTTCTATGAGGATAAGGTAATTGAACACGTGAAGACCAATGTGTACTCTCCTCATTTGAAGGGGGTGGCTGAAAAATTCCACCAAGCATCGGTTGCGGCCATCCGTACTCTCTTGAAAGAAACTGGCTTAAGCCAAAGGTTATGGGTGGAGATGCTCCACACCTTTGTGTATATTAAAAACTGCCTTCCGCAGGTTATCCTCGAAAATAAAACTCCTTATGAGTTGTTTCGGGGATATAAGCCGAACCTTGCACATATGCGCCATATTGGCAGCAAGGTTCATATCTATATCCCCCACAAACAAAGATCGGGGAAATTTGCAGACACGGCGGTTCCGGAATTCTTGTCGGCTACGCCCATACTAACCGGGGTAAAGGTTTTATAACCAGGACCAGGATCGCATTTACGAGTCTAGTCAGGTGAAAATAAATGAACATACCATCCCTGACGAGACTCTGCCCCTGGTCGATGAACCTGACTCGACGGACGATGAATTTGTCGAGGCCCCTGCTTCTCCTCTGCCGGTTCCAACGAGTGATGCTTCAGCCAAGAAGGCTCCAACATCAGTTCCGAAGCATCAGAAGATGACTTTTAAGGATCCGTTTCCCATTAAGTGGAGAAGGACCTTAGTCCCTAGGAAGACCGGCGACCGAGTAGACGTGTACTATTATCATGATGGGATACGTCTGTGGTCTGGCAATGAGGTTAAAGCTTATTGCCAAGAGGAGGGGATTCCATTTGACTCCAAGGACTATGACTTCTCTGCCAAAAATCTGTTCCAGGGGGAGTTCGAACCCTCCGGTAGACAGGACCCGCAATGCGGAGTTGAAGGTGCCCGGACGGCACCTGTAAGCTCCGGGGTACCTGCAGAGGAGGAGAGCAACGAGTTTGTTAATGCTGAGATTAATAGCGTCGACGACGACCCCAGGACTTATAGAGAGGCCATAGAATCTCATGATGCCAATAGATGGCAGAAAGCGATGAACGACGAGTTGCAGACACTCAAAAAGCGCAAAGTTTACCGTGAAGTGAGTCCCCAGCCTGGAGAGAAAGTTCTCAAATGCCGGTTGGTTTTCACCCGGAAGAGGGACTCACAAGGGACGGTCATCTGGCACAGGGCCCTCTTGGTGGCGAAGGGTTTCCAGCAGCGAGAAGGATGGGACTACACCGTTGTTTACAACCCAGTAATCAATTTCACTCTGGTCCGGGTAGTCTTCCTACTTCTCGTGGTGTGTAGGGGTTGGCTACATTTTCATCTTGATGTCAAGTGCGCATTTCTGTATGGTGCGCTTGATAAGTCAATCCTCATGGAGCCTTTCCCAGGAGGGCATAAAACATCACCTTGTGTCTGGAGGCTGGAAAAATCCCTATACGGGCTCCACCAAGCAGGAAGGTGCTGGTGGAGTACTTTGCATGAGGAGCTGCAGTCTCGTGGGTTTATTCCACTCGCCACATGTGAGTGCGTCTATCGGTTGAGATGGGATGCTCTGATTCTTGTCTACGTGGACGACCTGCTGGTCCTTAGTAGGAATAGCAGGGTCCAGGCCGAGGTGCTCGGACGCCTACGGGAGTTGTACGACATTAAAAACCTTGGTCCTGTGACCCTCTTCCTGGGGATCCAGATAGAACAGGGATCGGACCGCATTAGCATGAGTCAGACTCCCTACATTGAATCCTTGGTTAAACGGATGACCATAGTAACGGTACGGAAAGCGAAGGAGCCACTCCGGGTCGGGACAGTAATGTCCCGGGAATTAATGGGAGATGGGAAGGAAGTGATCCCGTACCCATATCGGAGTTTTATAGGCTCATTGCTTTATATTACCAGGATGACGCGACCGGACATCTTGGTCGCGGTCAATACATTAGCAAAGTTCAGTAGTGCGCCTACTTTATTGGCCTGGAATCAAGCGGATAATTTGCTCAATTATGTGAGCCAGACGAAAAACAAGAGTCTGATTCTCGTTAGGAGAATCAGATCCGATATCGATACGAGTCACTCGGTATCGGGGATGGTCGTGTTGATGGGACGTTCCCCGGTATCGTGGGGTTCGAAACGTCAGACCATCATTGCTCAGTCCACCATGGAGGCTGAGAAAGTCGCCTCCATGGAAGTTATTAAAGAGTTAATTTGGCTGACTGAAATTCGGAAGGAGTTAACCACCATTTTGCCCTACCGTGATCCTGGTCCAGTACTATTTATCGATAATCAGTCTGCGATCCATGCCATCCGGAATGTAAGGGAAAATGGCACTACTAAATATATTAACCTAAAACTCCGGTTTGTGCGAGACCACCACAAGAGGGCTTTGTTTCGATTAGAATATATTTCCACAAAAGCCAATTTGGCTGATCTCTTTACAAAGCCCCTGTTCGCAGACTGGATTGAGCATTTAACCCCTTATTTGAATTAAGCATTGTTTTAACCTTGTTTTTACTTATGCGTTTTAAGGGATATCGTGAAAAGGGGGAGTTTGTTGTTTTGAAATAGTTTCGCGATGTCCATTGGTAAAAAATAACTCTTTAATTTTTATTGTTTTTAACCATAGTGATTTATTTATATATATATATATATATATATATATATGTTTATAATTTTAACTAACCCATTAGAGTAGTTGTGGTCTCTGTCCTGTCTGGCTCGAGAGATCTAAAAGGAAAAAATATATAAAGAAAAATATATAAATAATATGTTTTTTAAATCAATTAATAAAAGATTAAAAAGAGACTTCCCTCCAGTTTTTGGGGAGAAGTTGGGGCCATTATCTGGTCACCTTGTGGTCGGCCATTTTGGGCGACTGAACTGCTTTGGGCCACTTCTCTAAGGGCCACCGACGGGGCAGGACAGGTTACTCTTCTCCTCCCCTTCTTCTGAAAAGAAAGATCACAAATGTAAAAAGTTTTGTTTACCATTATGACTTTAAATAAAACCATGATTAAAAATAAAAAAGTTTTCATCTTCTTATCAACGTGTTCTTTGGGGCCGTCCAAAGTCCAGCCTACCACCGGGAAAAAGCCAAACAACAATGCGCACGATCCTTCTTACCTGGTTTGTTTCGCTGAGGTGAAACAGAGTCAGATGGGCTATAAAAAATCCATCGATTGACGTTAGGGCTATTATGGGCCCTAATTGGCGAACGCGAACGTTGAGTAAAAGGTGCAGACACACCCTCTCCTGCGTCCTCTCGATTTTCTTGGTTGGCGCTATCAGCCCATTGATAGTTGTCAGCCATCGGACGCTTGACGTCTCTTAGATTAGCCTGTTGATTGGAGGTAGAGGCCACAGGTGCTTTTGAAGTAGGCAGGGTAAGTTGAAAGAACTATTTCGGATCTGGTGACAAAACTCTGCTCCACCTGTGATTGTCCACCAATCCCTGAGTCGTCTTGAGATTCTTCAGCCCTTTTATCCTCCAATCTGACATTGTGCTCCTGGGTCCTAAACCCAGTCGGAATGGCCGGACGATTTTCACATCCAGATGCTAGGTGCCTTTCTTGTGCAAGGTCTGAAGATGTTCCAGGATGGACAACGTCCTGGATTGCCAAAACATCTTCCTCATTAAATCTGTCATCAGAAAATGGCGAAGCAACAGCACCTTTGTGGTAACTGTCTCTTTTTCCACCTTCGTTAGTAGAACTGTCCTTCTCCATGGCGGGCGTGTCTTGACTTGTAATGGCAGGCTCGTGTGGTGTCGAAAACAATGGCGGCGTTGTTGACAAGAATGGAGAAGCAATAGGTGAAATGGCAGTTGGAATTTCTGCAAAAATTTCGGCCGCTGGTTCTACAGGCTCGTCGTCCCCTGGTATGCGCATAGCGTGCAAAATGGCCGCATGGGAATTGACACATGACTCCAAAACGGTAACACGGCACGTCAAATCCACAACATCAGGGTTGATTGAAGGTGAATTAATTGGTAAGTCCGAAGTAGGGGTATTTGGTAAATTATAAGGGCTTACCATCATGCTGAGAGTTGTGCTGCCAGGCCCGTGGACATTGCGATCGTGGATGTTAAGGATCAAAGTGTCCACGACGTGTCGAAGATTGATAATTTGTTCTTCGAGAGGCCTATCCGATAAGTCACAAACTGGAGAAATATCTTCAGTGACGAATCCGCTGGCAGGAATCCGCACTGGTTCGGAAGAACCAGTTTCACCAAACTGTCCCCCAAGTCCCATTGAAGTTTCGGCACGAACTGGAGCAGCCATATTTCCAGTGGCACATGCGATTTCACTATGCAAATTTTTTACAGCAATTGGTGCCAAACTGTGAGATACTGGCAGTGGTTGGACACGAACTTCTCCTGCGTCAGGTACTTCGTCGATCCAATAATGGCGTCGACGGGCCGATCCCCATCCACGAGATGCATCATTTCCACCGCGATTCCCTTGATACATCTCAGTAGGCACAAAAGGTGGGAAATGATAATTTTGGAAAAATTTGGTAAAACTGGATGCGAAAATGGTTCAAAATTTGGGAAATCCGGAAAATAATTTAGTCCCTTGTTAAAAACAGGAGCAAACAATGGCGATGGCACTGGTAATAGCGGTGTCAATACTGCAAATGAAGCTGAAAAGATGTCATTTATGCTGGCAGTTGGACATTGGCTATTTACAGCCGTGCAGGCCAATCCTGGATTTCCCCAGGCAACAGGTGGCGGGTCTAGATTGTCAAAGTTCGCACCCACATGCCAATTCGGAAATTGGGTTTCTGACGTCTGCATTGCCTGAGAACTAGGTCCTAGGGGTTGTCCCCTAATGTAGTTATCAGAAACTTGCCTGATAACATCTCTTTGACGGGCACTAATTGCTGAAAAATCCAAATTTGGGATAAAAGCATCGTCCCCATATAAATTTGAATTTTGGCTCTCGAGATTTTCAAAATGTCCACTGATAAGGTTTTCTTGCATGGAAGGGGATGACATTATACGTGCAATTTCGCTATCAGTGGATTCGTCACCAGAGGGGTAAACGAAATCGAAAAACATTTTTAAACTTCCCTCCAAAGCCTTATAGTGAGTGCATGCAAATTTTCGTCTAAAGACATGTCAGAATCTGACAGATCGTTAGAACTGAAACTTTCCATACCCTCGTCCCTTTTGTGTTTTCCATGATCAGATGTATCCATCTTTACTGGTTCAGCAACAACGCATGTGTAAGTAAAGTTCAAAATTACCACAGGTTTCGGCTTGAAAGTTTGTTTGTGTAGATAATCCCTTTATCGAATTGCAATAGGGTTTTCGGCCGTAAATGATGAAATCTCCACCCCCGATTTTTGAATTAAATTTTGGTACCAAACGTAGTCTGAAATCACGTGAGCCAATGGTTGAAGCTCTCCGTTGTTGTAGAAGGGTGGTTCATAAATGTCAGGATAATGTGGGACCATTGAAATTAGTATCTTGAACAAACTTAGGGCTCTGGCAGCACGAATAACTTTATAAATAATTTGTTCGTGGAAAATTTATTCGATCTGGGAATTGAGAATTCAAATCATCAAATTGAGAAAAATCCATTACAACGAGATTTTGCAAGTTACAAAATGTTCACTAGCGTGGGTAATCCCTTTTTGAGTTACATAAGAACTTGCCAATTTACGAATTCTGAGAAATTCAGCAGACATATGGTGTTTAATGCATTCAGAAATTCTTTTTGAAAGAACATCAGCTGATATGAAATTGAATTTAGCGGATGTTTTAATAGTCCTTCCGCATCTGGAAATACATGGACTTTGAGTGTCAAAGCACTCATCAGCTGATGGTGATGCTCCAGCTGTCTTTTTAAGTGGCAATTTTAAAAACTGCATTTTTTCTCTGATTTGTTTAGGCTCACTAAACTTTTTTTATGGACTTTAGCATCATCATCATCAGATGGTGATGATGACACTGGATGATATAGTTCCAGTTGATCTCTAGACGTTCCAGGACACTGGAC
>JAQGAE010002778.1:0-16645 GCA_034696685.1 Julus scandinavius | reverse complement strand
AAAAACGAAAAAGTGATACCATTGCTGATTTATCAAGCTATTTTAAACAATTTTTATTTTTATTTAATCTCTTTTTTTTTGGCTGTAATTGTGTTTTAAAATTTCACCCATTGAAAGTGATAGGGTTGTGATTCACCTTAAGATTGCTCCCATTGTGCTGCCACCAGGAAGGTGTCTTAAATGAATCCGAAGGGACAATGTCCCATGCGCTGCTACTTCAAATATCTCCAATGCTTATTTATGCATGCAAATAAAACCGTGGTGTTTACTCGTAGAAATGAAGGCAAAATATTTAATAATACAGTAGAACCTGTCTAAATACATCCTGTGTAAATGAATAACCTCTCTAAAAGCTTAAAATGTTCCGGTCCCGACTTTGGACACGTGTTCATAAATGAAAGGATATTTATCACCGGTCCCAAGTGTATGCATTTGGAGACAGGTTCTACTGTACCCAAAAGTGCGATTTTTAAAATGAAAGCACAATTTTTGTGTTAAAAGTGCAATTTTTCGTAAAATGCAATTTCTATTTGACCTTGGCTAATTTTAGACTCTGCCGGTCCCTGCATCTGACTGGCGATCCTAATCACAGTAGAACCTCTCTAAATATATGCGTTTGGGACCGATGAAAAATATCCCTTTAGAGAGGTTATGCTTTTAGTCAGGTCCATTTACTTGCATGGGTCCCAAGTCGGGACCGGAACATTTTATGCGCTAAGACTTAGAGAGGTTAAACATTTACACATGACGCATTTAGACATGTTCTACTGTACAAGGCCAAAATTTCCCACCCCAAACTTAAATTGGAAATGTAGGTCCTACCTATATATACCTACTGCAAATAAATTGCACTTTTTTAGTAGAATAAAGGCACTTTCACTGAAGAAAAATTATAGTTTTGCTGCAGAAAAATCGCACTCTTACAGTCTTACTATAGAAAAATAACACTTATTACAGGAAAAGATCACTTATTGCGGAAAAACCGCGCCTTTAGCGCAGTATATAAGGCTCCGTTCTATTATTGGCCCTATATAATTCTTCCTCCCCGGAAAATGCCATTTTTTACACGAATGAACACACTTCGTATCTACACACTTTCAGTTGGGCCTATTGATTTTTTTGAAACTCGACCACCAGAACGTAGTTTCAGCAGCCCTCTTAGGAGTGTTTAAATCCAATTGGTTCCAATCGTAAACGTGGCTAATGCAAGCGATTAACACGTTCGCCTAATTGATATCGCCATTTGCGAGAGAAACTGTCAATTAAAATCCGTACTTCTTTGTCGCAAGTATATACCTGCTACCCGAAACTGTTCATGGAACGTGGTACAAAATCAACAGTTTTGGAAGTCTAAATCACGGTTCTGCGATCTTTAGCCAATATACTTAGGTTACAAGAATGCATAGGACCTACTTTAAATAGGAAACATTTCTGAGAGACTGTTACGACTATTAATTCTGTACTTAATCCATATACATACATAGAACAATACGAGACAAAGCAACTTTGAAATATGTTTTTACTACCGCAATTTGAAGAAGACATAGTTTGTCATTATCTGCTGAAACTACTAAACAAACACGTTTACAACTCAAGTAACACACAATGTTGGATTTTTGTTGACAACGTTCGCGAATAGTTTGCAGTTGACAGCTAACATTCCCAGAAACGTTGCGAATTGGTAGAGTTGTTATCGTATATAAAGGCCAAAACTAAAATAAAATTTCTCAAAATAAAATTTTTAAAAAATAAAATTTCAAAATAACATTTTTTGTGGCCTAACGTTTTCCCAATATACTGGACCAATGTTGTATCATAAATCTTATAATTTTATTGGTATTAAATGTTGTTCCTTCATTTCTACAAGTAAACGACATGCTTTTATCTGTTTGTATATATTATTCATGCATGTACTGAATATACATGATGACATACTGTTAGTAATACATGTATATACTGTAGGTACACTAAAATGTTTTTTCACGTTGGCCCACTTGCCAATGTTGTCTGACATTATAAAACTAACCATTAGCAACTTTACAATTTGCCAAATTTTGCTGGTAATTGACAAAGTTGCCAACCAAAATCAAACGTTGCAAACGTAATCAGGGTCAGTGCCATGTTGTCTAGCATGATGAATTCAACTTTGGCTCATACAAACTAGAATAAAGTATATTTCTTTGTCCATATCCGATTAAAATATCATAACGAGTTAAAATTCGATTTTATTAGGATCCTGGTGAAAAAAACAAAAGAAACCAATAGAGGTTTCTATTGGTTTCTACAGTTTATTGATTTTAATTGTTTTCTATGGTTCCTGTATTGACTTCTATGGTTTAGCTGTATTGACTGAACAATAGAAAAACCATAGAAAACAATAAAACCAATAGAAATTTTCTCTTGATACCAATAGAAAACAACGTTCCAAATAACAATAGAAAACAATAGAAATCTCTAGTTTTTTTCACCAGGGGAGTTAGTGAAATATTCGTGTCATTAGATAGTTACACAAATACAGTAGAACCTGTCTAAATGCATCCTGTGTAAATAAATCTCTAGCGCATGCATTTAGACAGACTCTACTGTAGACACAAAACTATATCAATTTTTTTTACGTATAAACGTTCTCTTCTCATAATCGTTTAAACGTTGTATTTTGATAACAAGAAATATTAGGAAAGAGGAGATGCTTGGAAACACTAAAAATGAAGTAAAGGAATGGACGCAAATACAGCAGTTAAAAAGTTTAGATGATTTGTGGAGCCATCTAGTAGTGGAAAAGTAAACTAAAACTGTTGAATTTCTGAATTCTGTTACTATTCTTGCAGAAAATGAAAGAAATATCGTTTTATTTCGAAAACATTAAACAACTTGAAAATCAATCAATAATTAGTCGAGGTACAGCGTTTTAAATATTTGAGGCTGTGGCTTCCTGGAGCATTTTTGTCATTTCACGAGCAATATCTCCGCTAATTATTGCTCGATGATCACGAGTTTCAGTATATTAGACAGAGAATGATGCTCTTTTTCATATTCGGCAAAATAAGATTTTCAAAAGGTAGTTTTTTCCAGAACCTGAAAACATGCAAAAACAATGGAGTTTGCGGTTTTATCGACCATTACATTCAACAACTTAGATTTCCTATGGCAGATCATAAAAGATGAGATCTTTTTGCGTCGAAAACAACAAACAACTTGAAAATCAAGTAATAATTAGTTAAGATACAGCGTTTTAAATATTTTGGAGCAGTTGGCCATTTCACAAGTATAACTCTAAAAAAATATGATATATCCGCTAATTATTGCTCGATTGTCATTGGTTTTGGTGTTTTAGACGGACAATAACCTCCTCTTATATATTCCGTAGTTAAAAATCAAACGTTTAAAAAACAATGTACGAAAATTCATGAAAAGCCGTTGATTTTGTGTTATTCGTGGTAATCGCTTAGGGAATTCGTGCTTTTTTATTCAACAATATGAAAGAGGACGTCACTAAAGCAGGGTCTCCACCAAGACGTACATGCACGTATAAACACGTTTTTACAAACATATGCAAAAAAGTTTGCTTTCCGGGTTTGTTTCAGCCGACATTTTTTAAATACATATATGCAAATATCAAAATTGTACAGCTATTAAAGACATTTAATAGGTGCGCAATTTTGATATTTGCATATAGTATTTACAAAATGGCGGCTGAAACAAACCCGGTAATTCTGAAGACATGTATAAAGGGTAGCAAAGGTGTCACGAGTCTTTATAATTTAACTTACAGTACTATATTGATTATAGAAAAAAGAATAAAACCTACAAAGGAGTTGGAAAAATTTAAAAATATTCGAGTAACTTGGAAAAACCGATGTGAATTAAGAGCAACAACAAGCCACTTACCTGAAAGAACAGCATTACCCAGCAACAATGAGAATTGATATCAGCTCATCTACCGTTGAATGACGTTGAAATGTGACCTTTGGTCAGAGAAGTCCATCCATTATACACAAATGCTGTTGTCACAAGTTTACCGATAGATCATCTTTTCACCGAGTTCATGGCCCAATGAGGTTGCCTCAATATGTAAAAATCAATATGACCAGAATTTAATTTAATTAATATATTAATGAAATTTCAAGAATGCCACACCCTTGCATTTGCTGATAGGCTCACGGTCAAATTTAAAAGAATGTAATCTTTCCCGCTAATTAATGTTAACCAACTTGTTAAATTTTTGGACCTTAGTTATTGGCGGGAATGATTAGATTAGAAGCTGTACGATTTTTCAACTGAGGGCTCCAAAATGGGCAAATGATCAGCCAAGTAAAATATCAAAACTTTTTTTTAATGTGCCACTGCTGGACATATATGAATGAAACCTGATTGGGCCATGAGCTCGTTGGATTTTTCATGATGAAAACTGTACACCGAACTTAAGCACTGAAACATAAGGATTTTTTAGGGAAAAAAAACCTCTTCCACGATCCGTTTGCAGTAGTTGAAGCATCGGACTCGATTAAAAGCTTTTGTTTTTGATGAAATGGGGAAAGTGCTGTTCGAATCTCCATCCGATCCTAATTCTCGGGTTTCATAAATATACATGCATATTTTTCATTTCTGAGTGATATGACAAGAAGATTAGAGATGATGAAGGTAGAAATCCCTTTTCCAGACGCACTGAGAATGAACGCAAAGCACCTGATAAGCGATGAATTAATGTCAATTTCGAGCGTTCTTCGAATCTCTTATCTCCATCTCAGGTTTCCCTATTTGTGTCTCAGCCTCCTTCGCTCTTTTATAGAATTTTTGTTTAACACTTTAGAAGTTGTAATGGGGCTAATTTGCATGTCATCTCAAAGAATCTCAAAACCTACACATTTCAGTTTGCAGTGTGCCACTACACCTGCTCCTTTCTAAAGATGCGTTTCCACGTGAGATTAACTCTCGCGAGTTCGTCACATCTCGTATTCCACAAAAATTCCCAAACTTAGCTCTAAACATAAAAAACCTAAACATTAGCATCTCCTCAATGCTCTACATTTTTGGCCTAGCTCTCCACAGCTGCTGTCAAAATTCGAACATGATTCGTATTTTGCGAGCTGCTATCCGAGAGGCTAGGACTCACGTGTCCACCAACGAAAAAATTCGATAAAGACAGCTCTCGAACTGTTATTGAGAACATTTCGAGAGTTTCTCTCACGTGGAAACGCACCTTTACAGTCAGTCAATATTGTTGTTTAAAGATACACAGCTTTAAACTGCCTATGGTCTGTTAAATTTGAAAAGAAAAACTGTAAAAAGGTCCATCCTACATTAAAATTCAATCTCCCTTGTCAAGCAAAAACTAACAGTACATTTTCTGATAGCATTCACCTACAACTGCAGTATTAACAATTTTTAGATTTTTTTATTCCAATAATTTGAAAATCTATGTTCTATAATCACGTGGTAAATGCCATGTTGACGTTTTGGTTGTCTCATATAACAACAAATTTAAAAATCGGAATTGAAAAAAGCTTTGAAATCCGAACTATGAGGATTACTTCCATCAAATTACACAGAAAAAATGCTTTGATTGAATAAACAAATAGAAAAAAAGATGTAAAACAGGAAATGTTTTCATTCAGTGCTTCAGTACTTCAGTTTCAAAAAAAGCAGATATTGGTTTTGAGTAAACTTTAAAGAAAAAATAGTTGAGGTCTTCTTGTTCTACATTGTATTCTGGGTAGAAAAATAAAATGGGACATACTGGATAGGATTTACTGCATACCTTCAGAATCCTGTTTCAATTGCAAGCTGAGTAGCTTCAATATGGCAGCAGCAAGGAAAAATCTGATTACACAGCTGAATAAGAAATGACATGTGATATATTTTAAACAAAGGAAAGCAATAACTGTTAGATGAGTTAAATGATAAATTTGAAAGTTTTAGGGAATGGTTAATGGGTGCATTCCCGAAATTTAATTATAAATATTTAAGTCAGTTAAAATCCAAGTTAAAACGACAAAGGCCCATACTATAAATTTCAAAGCACCTGTATCACTACCAATTCCACGATATTTTCCCAGACCTCGAAGGGAAATTACAGCATAAAATTGGTGTTTGACACAAATTTAGTCATAATTTCCCACTTTCCCGAGGTTTTAAAATTTAAAGTACATTTGGGATTGGGGACACATTTCTTCTGGTGTCCATTTCCTCTTTCACTGACCTTTATGTTGGTTGTTGGTTGGAGTTAATTAGGGGCCCAAAGGCATCCAAGGCCAGAGAGAGCCCAGACAATGTTGGATCCACCATGAAACCAGGTGATAGGAAAGAAAGTAGAATAGGAAGGAACATGGTCACGGCCGGTTTTTCGAGGAACTACCCCGCCATTTGCCTGGAAACAACTGTGGAAAACCAGTCAGGGTAGGCGACCCAGTCGGGAATCGAACAGAAATTCAAAATTTTCCTAGCTGCTGCCATATTTAAGCTACACAGCCTGCAAGGAAATTATAAATCACCCAGTATGTACTGCATAATGTAGATACCATTTTCCCCAAATGGTTTTAAATAATTTGAGGTTGAAAAACACTAAGATAGGAAAATTGGCAATTTTTGTGTACTTCGTTTGTCTTAATTAATGGAGTCTTAAAATAATATTAATCCTACCAATTTCTTTTGGCGGACATGGCTACCTTATTCCCTGATCACCTATTTTATAATCTGAAACTTATCCAAATCCCAACAGTCTCATAATCGATCCATTTCAATCTCATATTCACTAAAAAATTACCCAAGACTTGAAGGATTACTCCCAAAAGACGCTTCCACCAAATTGTTAAGCAGTCCCTGGCAGTATCCATCCATCTTGGCATGTCCATAGAGCCATACCATTATCGCCAATAAGGCGTCATGTTTTCTATCGGCTTTGTGGATTATTTTAACCATCCACTAACCCACTCGCCCCACCCAACAATTGGTATTCGTTTTATGGATTTGTTTTTGGATTTTTGGAAATTTATAATTGATGTGAAGAGAAAAAGGAGCACGGTCGCGGCCGATTTTTAAAGGAACCATCATGGCATTTGCCTGGAAACAACTATGGAAAACCACGAAAACCACAATCATAATTAACCTAAAACACTTTCTAATGTTGTAATGGGTAATCAATTAAAAGATTTAGTTCACCACCAAAGATAAAAACATTTCACAATTTATTATTTTAAAAAAACCTATTTTAAAAAGGGAAACGTTTCAAATTTTTAACTTCCCATTTTAGGGCTCTCACATTTTATAAAGATTATAGGTTAACAATTATATTTAAATTACAACGTTGTGTTAGCGAGCTGTAGCAGAGGGAGAGGCGTCTCACCTCATGGAGAGCTGGGGCCAAAGAGAGAGTCAAGAGTTGCCAGGTCAAAAGGTTAAACTGACCAGCAAAGACAGTCAAACGGCGTTGATCATCATTTCGGCCAGGTAGCTGGATGCCACGCTGTCCAGGGGCAGCAGGAGCCGCCACACACTTTCTTGATGCTACTTGCTAAGAAACCCCTTCTTAAATTAGAAGTATACCCACATTTACACAGAGAATTCTTACTTTAGTTCCACTATTTATTTCACACTTGAATAGTTTTGAAACATTCCAATGAATCAATTCAAAAAAATTGATCTTGATACTACAACTATTACACGACTGAAAAAAAAATCAATATATGCAGTATTCTTACAAAAAATTAAGGGTAGAATTTTTGAGGGGGTAGGGTGAGTTTTACCACCCTCACAAACAGTGTGCAAGCCAACTATTTTTTTTTCTAACTTACAACGAATTATTTTTATTGAAATATTTCCGATATGAAATCGCGTGTGATGTTTTCCTCGGAGCACTCCTCGCTCATGGTTTTGGCATTCACTCAACAGTAAACGTGGAGCGACAAAATCCCATTTTATCTAAAAATGGCATGCTCTGGATCCAATTTGAACCCAGTTTTAAATGTGAAGGTAGCGCACGTGTAATCAGCTAGTTTCTCAAGCGAGATCATTGGCCACAATTCCTTTTGCGTCCAACTCCTTGCGCTTTTGCTTCCCCTTCAAAATTGCCTGTTTGAACAGTTTGCAGTAGAGCTTGGCGGCACATGGTGTGTCGTCGTTGCCAGGTACAGGATAGGTAATAATTCTTGGATCGCAGTTGCTATCGACGATGCCCACGGAAGGGATGAGCATCTTTGCCGCCGAAGGTACTGCCAGGTGCTCGTTCAAGACGGTGCCCATGGTGTTGAGCAGAATGACCAAGTCAGGTAAGCGTGTGGCAGGCCCCATCTCGGCATTCGCATTGGTCAGTACGCCGCCAAACCAATGCCTGACGTGGGCGTACTCCCCACACTCCATAGCTGTTTTTTCTATCATGTGAGAGTTCTGTGCGTTTCTGTTCACAAAGAGGATAATGCCCTTCTGGAAAGCTATGAAGGCGGTGAAGTTCAGCGCCGCCCGCAGGTAGAAGGCCGTCTGATCCAGGTCGAATATCAGGTGGCCCAGGCGACTGCCAAAAATGAACGGTCGCATGTGGTCGTTCAAGGTGCCCTCCCTATGACCCAGATGCACCCTAGCTTCAAAAAGATCTTTCACGGTGAACATTTTGTGCACCTCGAAGTAGTCTGCATGTTTCAAAGGGTCTTCACTCGTTGCTTGCAGAGCTTCGACTGGCATTGAAACTAAAAATTTAGAGAAAGTACAACTAAAACTCCATTTTGAGGCTATGTTAAGCATTTTAAGTACACCCATACCTTGCTTTAAGGCCTAGATACTTTCCGGAAAAGTTGGCCAAAAAGCGATAAAAGCCACATAACGAATCAATTTTTTCTGCATTGTGATTTTCATTTTTTCCCTTCTTAAACGAAGTGAAACCCATAAGTTCTTTTATTGTTTGCCAAATCCGACCTTGTTTGTGCAAATTGGGGTAATTTATCACATTTGTTGGCCAATTTCTTTAATTACAGCATTTATTTTGGCCGTTATAACAAAACATTGCAGACCGTAAATCGAAAAGTACCATAATTAAAAAAGCCGTTAAAGCGAAAGGCTGTATAAAGAGGTATAGGTGTATTTGTTTTTATATCATTGTTGGATGGAATATGATTTCAAGTTTTTGGTTTTTTTTTTATATTTGAAATGACATATTTAGTATTTTTTTTGTTCTAAATAAACAGAGAAAATGGAATTATAGCGAATGCTGAAGATTTAACAGAAAGTCGGTGCCACACATGGGGCATTCGGCAAACCCGAGTGACCGCTCACAGATTTCCTAGTAGTGTAGGTTGATTACTTGCCTACTTGGATATAAGCTCGCCATTTCCAGTCAGGAGTCAATATTTTCTCCAGAGTCAAAGCGGCATTTGGAGGGTGTCAAATATTTTCCCTTATGCCAAAGACTTTACGGGAACGACGATTATTGAATCGTAATCACAATTAAAATTGTATTCTATTGTAGCAAACTGATCAATGAATAATTAAGGCATTGTTTCATTCATATAATATTATTTTTTACTTGTAAACCACTTAACGAATATGTGGACAAGTACAACCTTTTTACTAAGTAAATATTCACCCGCTTTGACTCGGTACAAAATACAGACTCCTGACAGAAAAAGGCGAGCTCCTAGGTAAGTAATTGGCACACACTACTAGGAAATCGGCGAGTAGCCAGCCACTCAGGACTCGCCAAACGACGCCTTTTACAAAACGCCGACATCCGTCCATGAACTAGGACCTAAAGTATGTGCATCCGAAATGAAATTTATTTATTTATTACAAATACTCTTGATCTGCCCTGGCCAAAGCTAACCTAGCTAGTATCTCGATAACTAAAAACAGCAAAATTGTTTATACGCGCTTGATACGTCACATCGTGAAAGCAGACTGTTGGAGTCAGCTGTACAACCATAACGTAGCTTTAACTAAAATTTCTAAACGGGATTCAGAGTGTAATAATCAAAACTGACAAACTGACAACAAATCATTAACCCACCTGGAGTAGAGGCAATTTTTGTAGCGATTTCCCCACTCAACATTCTCACGTGCGCCAGCTTAGCCCAACGATCACATGAGAATATCCTTTGTTTCTGTGCAGCCACAGGCGCCAAACGAGCTGCAAAACAAACAGGCGGATTAGCCTACCGCTTTATCTTGATGGTTTATTGAATACTAAGAATTTTTTATTAATTAAAAGAAGTTTGGAAATCACATCACCTAGTTTCGCACACCTTTCCAACAAAGCCGCCATTTTGTAAACTCAACTGCAACACGCGCTAAGCTAAATTCGGATTCTCCGTATCTGCGTTTTTCTTGCTTGCATGAATGCTGTCCGGTCAAAGAATTTGCGAGAAAATACTGAAATTCGTCTGCATCACAAATTTATTGGCAAATGTAGTTCACCTTTGAACCATTGCCTGAAACTTGATAAATACGAGAAAAAAATGTAGAGGTTGGCAAGAAAACGAGGATAATGACTAATGTCCTCTCATTTTCATACAGTCGCTCTGACTAATGATATATTGTATTAATACCCTCTGTCTGGGTCGGTTGTGGCGCAATTACAATTTGAGGGCCCACGAGCAAAAATCTTGGGCCCTTCGCGGCTGTTTTACGGATATCAGCCGTTACACCGCCGCGACCAAACTTAAAACCGAATTAAAAGAGTTATTCCTACTTTAAAATGTAGAAATATTTCTCCTCAGTGAGGCTTCCTCAAGCCTGAGGCTCCTATCTAGCATTACTTGCTTTTGCTACCCTATCAGCCCTGGTGAAAAAAACAATAGAAACAATAGAAAGGCCATTTTTTATTTCACAATTTCTTAATTCACGTTTAGCCATAAACCTTAATAGTTGAATTTTAGTTTTCTTGGCGTCATAAATTGCGTAACGATCTCGTCCGTAACCAGTTTGCGCCTCTCTTGATGTCCGCTGACCACCTTTTGAAGGATTTCGATCAATTCTTTTTTTAAGTATCCAGTGAGGAGTTCGCCACTCGTATAGTCCTATCCAAATAAAATAATTGAATTTAAAAACACTTATATTCAGGATTATACAACAGATGGAACTTATCAATTCCACTTATAAAGCAAGGGTGTTAACGATGCATGATGCTATTCGTAAATAATACCTCTTTAATTTTTTCCAACCGTTCATCGTCTTCCATAAAAAACTTTAAATATTGGTAAGACACATCCACATCGCAGTTGCCTCCAAGCCTTCGATGTTCTTCTACCGTAGTCTGTCCACCAGAAAATGCGTATTTATTTACCTGCGAAAGAAATTATTGAATTCAAAGTTTTGTGATCATTGGAATTATGATATTATATTGTTATTATAACAATCTTATTATACACAGGAACCATCCCTAACCTTGTTTTTAATCTGGGCTGGTGTATCTGTTAGGAAAATAGACGAGTTTGGATCACTAGAACTCATTTTGCTTTGTGCCCCTTGTAAGGCAGGGAAGAAAGTACTGTGAAGGAGAGCAGGCTTGAGGTAGCCAAGCTTAGGAGCAACGTCCCTGGTCATCCGGAAATACGGATCCTAAAAATGAAGAGATGGGAACTTAAACATTTCCTTATTTATTAAAAGTTTTGCAAGTATCCCAAACAAGTGAAACTTACTTGGTCAATTGCACATGGAATGAGACAGGGAATGTCTACTTTTCCATTGAATATTTCGGGAAACGAGCTGGAGAATGAGGGTGCTGCCTGTGTGGCGGGAAAGCTAATCTTTCCAATGCAGTCGCTGTCCCCGAACCCAAATATCCCCTTTACTTGGTTGAATGTAACACTCTTTTGGACACGGATCATGTTACGATAGAATGCAGGTGACCGCCTGTAAAATAAAATTTGGGGCAGTCAATTTAGGGGCAGCTAACTTAAGTTTAGGAGCCCAAAAGCATTCCAGGCTATGGAGGGTTGGTAATATAAAATTCAGAAAAAAACTCACCCGATGCAATAGAGATCTGAAAAAATGTATGTTTTTGCAGGATCGAATCCGATAGCAATGATATCTTTGGCATTCTCTACTGCTAGCTTTTCGGCCACGTCGATACTCAAGTCCTTCCACAGGAACTTTTCATCGTCAGTGAGTTGAATGATGAGTGGCACATCAAAAGTATCTTGCAACCATCTAGGGAACGAAAAACGTAAAGTAGAATCCAGTTTTTTTTAAATCATCTTTAATCAAAATGAGCGTGGAGGTACCCTTACTTAGTGAATAAAAAGGGGATTAGATGGCCCATGTGCATAGCGCTGGACGATGGCCCACGGCCAGTGTAGAGGTAAAATGGTTTCTTCTGCTCAACGTTATTTAATATCAGATGTACATCTCTAAAAAGAAACGTGATGAGTCACAAAATGAAAATTGCCTAAGAGAAAATCTTCACAAACAGGTCAAAAACGAACAAATTTATGAATTCTGAGTTTTATCTCTGAATATAATATTTCAAGATCGCAACGTCCTCGGAAGTGTATCAAATACCATACAACAGCAACGAAATTGCTTACTGACCTATGCGAGAAGAAAACCCCTCTCCGCAGCAAATAATGCACAGGCTTTCCAGTCACAGATTCAAAACGGTCTAACAGCTGACGGTCGACTTTAGAACTGCCGAATCTCTCTGAAATTCAACGAAGACGAACAGAACTTAAATGATCGACTCATTTACGACTCTGATACGCTTTGCTCAATGTGTCAAGAGATGAAAAAGGTCTAAAAACAATAAATTGGGAGTTTAGAAACTATGTCAGTTGGTTATAGTTGTTCTCATTCACAGATCACCAATAAACAACTTTACTAAATTATTTTGATAGGTTCTCTATAAAACACTTTCGACTAATTCGATCAAGGAATACAACTACAAAACGATTATGCATTGTGGTACTCGGCCCACCTGGCAATTAGTAATTTATAATAGATGGGAAGAGAGGTAGGACCACAGTTGCAGCCAATTTCAAGCGGAACTATCATGGCATTTGCCAGGAAACAACTGTGAAAAACCGCGAAAACCACGGTCATGGTAGCCGACCCAGGTCTCCCGAATGAAAGGCAGATAGCGTTACCACTACCCCACCTAGCTCGGTCACTGACTAAGGGAATACAAAGTTCTCTTGGGATCCGGCCCTTTCAATTCTCCATTAGTTATCCTGTACGGTATAATCCACTACGGTATAAACACATGAGCCTGTAAAGTCAATAATAGGATGGAAGATGAGAAGAGCTAAACACAATTGATTTTTTGTATTTGGGACATTATGTTTTACCATCTCTTGTCACATTTTGGACCCCAGGCTTCACTTACTGATGAGTTTGTCGTAATCCACCCCAGTCTGAGATTTGCTGACCACGTTCCATGGATCCACCACGTCGTCGTCATCTTCTACCATAGTATCTGCGTTCACGTTGTTCGTCACAGAAATGTTGTTCAGTTTGTCACCAATTCCTTCTGCCATATCAATATTTCAGTATTGCGGTCTTCACCGTGGGATTATCCCCGTCCAATATGTGCGCGATGCTCTTTTTCTTACACGGAAGTTAGGCAAATATTAATCTCCACTCAAGCCCTAGAATGTAATGACGATGGCCACCCTGTTGCGTCAGAACAATGTTTACTCGCTGCAATAAAAACATTAAATAATGTCACAATACGTTCTGAGAATCGAAAGAACCTACCGTAGTTCATTCACAAAATTCCAGTTTACGTCATTTTGCCACTGCGAAACGAATGGAGTATTTTTTTGACACCTCTTTTCAGTGCAGGCACCAATATTAACCAATGAATGCGCTTGTATGCCTCTTTGCATAACTGCGATTTTTAAATGTACGGAGTCTCGTAACGAGTACGCGATTATTGTTGTTTTCCTGAAACAAATGACAAACTTCAGTTGGCTCAAATGGAATCATTATTATCTTAAAAAATAATTAAGCTGAATAAGTTATATCAGACTATACTTATCTCGTTTGCCAGGAATTAATGGTTTATGCTATTACTTAATTTAAATTTCGATTAACTAGAAACACTTGGACTTTACCCGACCACGTTTATTTGTGTGTCTCTCTGCGACTAAGCATTTATAACTCAACCGTTGAGAGTTGATGTTGTGCGAGTTTTGTGATGTCAACAGAACTCGCAGCATCCTGGTTAGCTGATTTGCATAAACAACAAAACTGCATCTCGAAGAATGTGGCAACGGACGAAATCTTCTCACCTGTTTGCAGTTTATGAAGACTTTGCCAATGATTGAGATGAGAGTTGTAAATGTAGGCCTAGATATGACGACAGCGCTCATGTGATCTGTGGTTGACTCAAGATTGGCAGGCAAATAGGCGCGTAAATTTAAATAATGTTTCTTTTTCAAATGTTATTAAGTTGGAAATTGCGCTAATTCACGGGGAAGAGCTTGACATTTTTTAAAATAGGTTAGAATTTATTTATTTTCTAGCTACCATCATGTTTTCTGAAGTTTGATGGATGGTCAGTCTTGAGAGTTAAAGACAAAATTATTTTTTCTCAAGGTGCAAAAAATTTATGACTTATGTTCAGGAATATAGAATTCGACAAAGTTTTGAAATATAAATGTAATAGAATATACATTGTACTTCGGTAACAGAAGGCAGCCAGATTTGTTTAAGTAACTGCCAACATTCTGTGAGTGTTTTACTCTTTAAATTGGGACTTAATTAGGTCCACACGCAAATCAACCTTCAAACTATCAAAAATTTGTCTTTTTCTTGGTATGCAGACATGGAACTTCTGGGAAGCTATTCAGACTCTGAATCCGACGTCGAGGAACTGTCCAACCTTCCGAAATCTTCACCACCAGCAGACTATTTCGGTCTGAACTCCTCCACCGACGACGAAGAAGAATTGGTTATATGCCCCCAAGAAAAGCCTAGGTGTCATCTCCCTATAGACACGCTCATCGACTCATATCAATTGAAAGAAGGTCCTGTTGGCCCTCCAAGGATGGTAGTCATAGAGGAGGAGACCGATAACACTCTCTCCGAGAAACCAGAATCAAAGTTGTGGCACAAGGCAAAACGCCGGCGCATAGAACCAGCTGAAAATGTGGTAGTCGAGAGAAACTATGCAGTTGACCACACAGCAACATCTGACATCGAGCCAAAAATCAATGTGTTTAGGCCGCATCCTCTTATATTGGAATCCCTGGGTAAGCCAGCGATATCGTCATTGCCCAGGAAAGTAAAGAGGACGCTGAGGGGCCACGCCAGTTGTGTGAATGCTCTGCAGTGGGGTCTGCCCTTGGATATCAGCCATTTACTTCTGTCTGCTTCGATGGATGGAACCGTGCGAATATGGAACGGATTGAGCAGGCAGACTAATACCGCAGCAGCATGGAGCAGAAAGGCACATGGCGGGTCAGCTGTGAGGTGTGCACGGTGGTGCCCAGAAGGAAGAGTGGTGGCCAGTGGTGGATACGACAAAATGTTGCGTGTTACAGATGTGGAAACAGGTAATCACTATGGACTCGGCATCACAGTATTCATAGTTGTTTTTGATGTATAGTTACTGTCAGACCTGTAATGTTTTGTTTCATCGTATAGGACACGAGATCTTCAGAGGGGAACATCTCTATTCAGTGACATGCTTGAAGTACTGCCCAAATTCTAACCTCGTGCTGAGCGGCACCCAGGGCAGCGTGGAGTGCTGGGACACCAGGCAGGAAAAGAAGGCTGTCAGGAGTTATCGGGACGATTTCCAAGAGGTTCGTCGTAATTATGCCAAGTTTGCCTCGAAAACGTATTCTGGATAAATTCATGATTTGTGTTTTCAGGTCCAAGACATCGAATTTTTGCCTGGCGGTAACGAATTCTTGTGCTGCTCCAATTTCGTGAGTCGAGATTCAGCCGATAAAGCCATCATGGCGTGGGATTTTCGTACTGGAGCAATTCTTTCGAACCAGATTTTCAGAGTATGGCGTAGTTTGCTTTTACTCATTCGTTGGGAATCCCAAAAGTTGTTCTTTTAATTCGATTTCTTCAATCTTTTCTGAATTCAATTCTTTTTTTTTTTTTTTAAATGATGAAAAACTGGGGGAAAAAAATATTTTGAATCCTCTTCATACTAGCTTTCATATTAAGACGGTCCCTATTCCTATAATTATGGAGTATATGCAACATTGGTATTTCCAATTTCCTAAAAAAAAATAATTTGCAAAATTAACTGGAATGCCAACGTGCTTTCAATAAACAAGTATTGGATACAAAATCAAGGTGTTGCCATTATTTTGTATCCAACCCTTGTAGATTTTATATTTCTCATGCAAGTTTTAAACTTATCGGACTTTCTTTTGACAGGAGAGATATCACTGCATCAAGCTCAGAGTCCATCCATCGGAGTCGTGTTTCATGGCACAAACAAATGGCAATTACATTGCTATGTTTTCCACAAATCGACCATACAAAATGAACACGAAAAGACGCCTCGAAGGACATAAGGTAAGGGCACTTCTGATACCAACAGATTCGAGTTGTTGAAACGCTAAAGTTCCCATGTATTTACACGTGAAATCAATGATTAAATGGTTTTGATTACATAAGAAATGTTGGTACTTACGTATTATCCTAGACTACCTCAAAATGGGACTGCTCTCAACCCAACGAACCGATTTTACAGCCGTGA
>JAQGAE010002777.1:0-16648 GCA_034696685.1 Julus scandinavius | reverse complement strand
TAAACAATTTTTATTTTTATTTAATCTCTTTTTGTTTGGCTGTGATTGTGTTTTAAAATTTCACCCATTGAAAGTGAAAGGGTTGTGATCCAGCTTAAATCACTTTATTTTCGAATTTCGCACTAATCCAAAGGATAAACTGATATTTTCAACTTTTATGGCTTTGTTTTCTAAGAAGTTAGTCACAAATATTGAGGAAACATAAATAAATTGTTTTTTTGGTTCGCACGGTGAATACCACTCTTAAATTCTTGAAGTACTCGGATTTTTAGCATCTAAGAAAAGTAGAAAATTATGCTTGAAATTCGTGTTAAACACCAGCTGATGCGCTGGAATTTCCGGTCCTTATTGATTGGAAAAATATTGTGGTAATTGGGTTTCCTTTAAAAATTCTAGGGAAGAACTTTGAAATTCTTAATTTTTTCAAGCAAATTTATAGGATATCCTGTTTTTGATTTACCAATTTCAATCGTATTATCGAATTGATGGAAATCTCACCAAATCATTATAATCCATCAAAGATAATAATGATTCGTTCCGTATGCAGTTGTTTTTGAATTTTTCGTTTATTTAAAAAAAGTACACAAAGTGTTCTGCATTTCGTTTTGGACCTGGGTTCAATTCCCGGGTTGCCTACCATGACTGTGGTTTTAGCGGTTTTCCACAGTTGTTTCCACGCAAATGCCATGATTGTTCCTCTAAAAATCGACCGCGACCATGCTCCTTTCTTCATATCCAAAATACTAACACCAATTTCCAGGTGGGGTGAGTCCCACAGCTCATGTGCACTTATTCACTAATCATAAAATGTTGGTTCTCAGCACGTGACACCTGTTGCACATATGACGCTCCAGCGTACGGCCGTTGCTATCTTTAGGCATGACAGCGCCATTTTCTTAAATTTCTCATACCACATGCATGTAAGAACTCTGTTGACTTTTATTAACCCAGAGATACGATTTATCTATTATTGGCAAAATTTCGTTGTCGGGGTTTGTTATGTTTTGGATCCGTTGCGCAAATAATGGACCTGTTATAACCACTGTATGCCTGCGATATTTCATCGTTTATTACTGGTAATTTTCCTGCAGCAACGAAGTAATGACCATTTTTTTAAAAAAAATTTCATTTTGGAATGGTTCATATTTGGTATCGATGAAATATGTGGCGAATTATATGTCATTATGCTGCTGCCATTGTTAACTTTTTGGCCCTTACATATTTGTTTATGGGCTTGATTTATCATTCTTTGCGGTTACGAATACAGGTTTGACCAACAGTAAATTGACCGACGTATGGATTTTGTAGATAGTATATTGTGGAAAATGCCTGTTATAATGCTCAATTTTTGCACGCAACAAATAGATAACTAGTACAGACCCAATAATGACGTCATTTTTATTCGTATTTCGTGTTACAATTCGTGGTCTTGAACCTGCCTTGAAAATGGTAAATTACAGTGAAACCTCGGTTTACGAACGTCTCTGTTTATGAACAATTAGGTTTACGTACACCACATGTTTCGCTTTACGAACAATGCTTCAGCTTACGAACACATTTCTCTGGACCACCAATCAAAGGTCCGAGTTTCTGCAATTGTTTTACTACTTTCAGCAGAACATCTTTGTTGCGGATAAGTTTTACTAAATGCAAGAAACATAAAAAATCTGTTATAATTTCCAAGAGTTCAAATTAAAATCGATATTAGTTTCAAGGATATAGCCTACATTGCAAATGTGACAAAAGTTCGTCTCTTGTTTTATTCACGCCAATTGCAGATGTAATGGATGACAATCCATTGCTGACGTCGATCATATAATTAACAACAGAATAGAGTAGTATAATAATACAAATTTTCCTAATGGAAACAGTGTTTGTTAAAGTAAATTTATTAAACAGAATCTGCAAATGAATTGGATTCACAGCAACGTCAGCATGACGACACCACGTGGGTGTCTTTATTTCCTATAATGTTGGAAATCATGGATGTATATATTAAACTGCTTTCTTCTAATATTACTGTTATTATTTCCACACATTAAGCCATAATATGAAAAAAAATTCTAGGACAAAGAAGACATCATTTGGATTTACATTAATTGCAATGGGACAAATTGATTCGGATCACGAACGTTTCGGTTGACGAACAGAGTCAAGGAACGGATTAATTTCGTAAACCGAGGTTCCACTGTATATATGTTCTAAAGTGTCCAATATATTTATTACAATACTAATAAAATTGCATGTTTAGTGACACTGAATTACCCCACGACTTGAATTTGATATCAGCATTTAGCACGAGTTTATTGCAAATGTTGGCTTCCTGGACATGTAAAATCATTTGCAGAAATGCGAGGCCAGTGGCCCAGACACAATAAACATATATTCGGTCAGACTTTCGTTAATTGGTATTACTTAATAATCCATTTCTTAACGAGTATTCCGAAGTTTTAATGCGCTAACCATGGAGCCTATTGGATATAACAGGAGTATTAAAACGCTGTGTTACCGAAACGTGCTTAGATTTCAAGTTTTGGAGAAACCTGGACAAATAATGTTGAAAGGGAATTTAGTAAGCATTTTGCAACATTTCTTTAGCAACCGTTAATAAAAAATTGTATTGTTTTGTTGACCTGAAAGAACTCCCAAAAGCCATTCCTACCAGAGTGTAACATAGCAAATCAACGTTACCCTTTAGGAATTTCCTTGCTATGTAGCAAGAAATATTTAAAATTCCATTTATAACGAAGCTATTATTGCATAAAAATGCATCGAACCGGAGATCGATACAGAAACGAGAAATATGGAAGATAAACACGAAGTAGTAGATGAAGCAAAAATACTTGAACCGAAAATAATCGGAAAAAAACAAACAAGTGTGACTAATAAAGGGATAAAATATTATGTGTCGTGTTATTTACGGACATGTTTTGGGATTATCCACAACACATATTTTTATTTGGAGACATGGATATAGTATATCATGAAATTCTCGCTTTCACAATTCGTGTAGACACCGGTACGTTCTTTCTTTCCCCAATGAAATCTACATGATAATGAGATAAAAAGCAAATATAAAAATTATCCCATTTTGTAAACTCAATTTGTGTATGTCCTCATTGTATCTGTTGCTTTCTTCGCAACCTAGGAATGTTGATCGGGTCAGAGGAAAAGTCTGAATCAATTCGAGTGAACTTGAAGCAGGCAGTCACTATCTCCGAGAAAAGTCTACGGGACGAAGGTATAGGTTAGGTGATATTATACGAATGAAGGTTAGAGGAAAACCTTCGTCGAGGAGGTTCCAACCTTTGAAGCCTATCTTTGGCATTTCATCTTGGCTACAATGCGAGTTCTTGCTTATAATTCCGCCGCATAATTACCCTTTTTAATGAAGGAAGAGCAGGCCATTTCCCATGTAATACATGCTGGATACTTGCGTGTGACGGAAGGAAGTGAACAGCAAATCACACTGCCATGTTGAACTTGGGAAGTACAAACGATAAATGTAACACTGAAAATGTGATCCAATAAAACTAGGTATTTTTTGTGATCTTCAATTATGAGTTGGAGACATATCCGTTGTGCATCCTTTTCCCATCTTTTTTCATCTACTACTTCGTGTTCATCTTCCATATTTCTCGTTTCTGTATCGATCTTCCTGTTTTCCATTAACTGTTTTTACTTATTCTTGTCTGCATTTTGGTTCCTTATCCATATCTTTTTCCTTTTTAATATGTTTTGGACGTGCTTGGACATTTTCAATTCAATTCAACTCAGTACGCTACAGTCAACAAATAAATGCCATATGGTAGGGGTGTCGTACTTAGACATGCGACTTAGACATCATTGTTAGATTGAATTTTTACTAAATCTGGACTTTCGCCAGGAAGGCTATTCCATCGTCTAATCACATGAAAAAAGGACCAATAGTAAGCATCCGTCTTGACATGATGCTTTGTCAAAGTATTTGAGTGACTAAGTCTACTACTATAGTTGTTATTAAGCGTTAAAATATGGGAAACAAGATGTGAATTACAAGAAAGATTAAAACGTTTGAATAACCCTTTAGATAACTTTTCGCGTCTGGACCTTAACGTGCTCAAACGTTGCCTTCTACAAATCTGGCTGAAATATGCTGGACCATATCTATATCCTGAATATGAACCTTCCTGTGAGGATTCCAAATAGGAGCGCAATATTCCAATAAAGGGCGAACCAGAGTTACGTAGCCAGTTTCCTTTACATTTTCATCACATTTCCTTACATTAACTTGAGACCTTATCCTAATGTTCATTCCTCCTTTTTTTTTGATTTCATCCCTGTATCATTCTTCCTCTCGTCCTTTCACTTTTGTTGTCCTTTTCCACCATTTTCTTCCCCTTTAGCTATCATCTTCTCCCTTGTCATTTCTGGAAAGATATTCTCCCTTGTCATTTCTGGAATCATCTTCTCCCTCGTCATTTCTAGAATCATCTTTTCCTTTGTCGTTTCTAGAATGATCTTCTAACTCGTCATTTCTGGAATCATCTTTTCCATTGAGATTTCTGGAGTCATCTTCTCCCTCATCATTTCTGGTATCATCTTCTCCCCCATCTTACTATGCATTTTTCCATTTGAAATTCCGTGTTTATTCCAACCTTGTCTGCTTTGCTTCCCTCATTTCCTTTGTCTTGATCCCTTTTTACCTTTAGCTTTGACCCATTTGGTCATCTTGTTGAGTCCCAATTTTCTTCTTTTACCCTTCTGCATGGCATTTCTCCTTTCCCTTTTTCTTCCTCGCGTTGTTTTACCGTGACCCTTGTTTCCTCCTTTTGTTCTTTTCTATCAAAGGAAGTGAGGACTTATGTTGGCATTTTAGAACAACGATAAACGACGCATTCACTTCTGGTTCAAACATGTACATCGGACATGTTGCATTTGAACCGATAACCCTTCTACCGGTACATGGCAATATCAAGAAAAAAAAAAGTCCCGCCATTTTTATAAGCATGTACGTCCCATAATTGTACCTTTCAAAATCAACTTCAGCACTGACCTTACCATAGCATTAAATTGCTAGGAATTTAGGAGACATATAACATCATTTTTTTATAATCTTCACCTTATCATCCTAAACAAGAACTCTTATGTAAACTTTTTCCTTCCGCTCTGAATGAAGGCAGTATACTGTCATTACAACTATTTCAGAAGATGACAGATTTGGCCATGCTTAACATTAGTTCTATTGAAATTGATGATCTAGGAAAATACAAAGCTTTGCTTCACATGTAACTGGTCCTTTGGGTTTCACAGCATCTGGTTGCCATGGTAATACCCATCAACGTAAATATTTGCCTCAATGAATGGGTTGTAGTGACAAAATGTCAGTAGTGATTGAATAATGGTTTTTGATGCAAGTTGCTTTAATCCAATCACACTTGATTTGTCATGCAGGGATTAAAATCTACAAGAACTTGGTAAATACTGAAATTAATTATACCACATGTTTAATTTGAAAACATGTAAGATACATACTTGTGTATTTATACCCTACCAGTGTTACACGCCATGATCACGTGACGTCTTTTGTATGAAAAAAATATTCACACTGTGTGCATTGATCTGTTATTTGCTGGCAAAGGTCCTTCACTTTTAATTTTTTTATTAGAAAAATATTATTTTCAAGGGTAAATGTCCTGCAGGATAGGTCTAATTATTTTTGCCTATTTTGTAAATAAGGTTGGCGGTTTTTTTTCACGCCTAAATGCTTGGCGTTTTCGAGTTTATTTTTTCTCTATGAAGGTCACAAAAACACAATTTTAATAGGTTTTTGAGAACAGTTCTCATAGGGCTAATATGTTGATCCAAATTTTTCAAGCCCACCAATAAGCGTGAGAAACTCTGAGTAGTGTCCATAATTTTCAAGGATGCCCCCATTGTAAATATGTGGTGGGTAGGCAAAGGAATTTCGGACACGATTGGATTAAGATATCAAAAACTGCCAAAATAAAAAATAAAGTAAAATAAATGGAGAAGGTTGTGAAATCGAAATTCAACACATGTTTTTCTTCCTTCCATTTCACAAGTTACCCATTACCTATTATTTCTGCATAAAACAGTTTTTTTACGTGTTATGAAAGCTATTATGGGCATGTGAACTTGGTATTACATTTTTTAAGATGCATAAACCCCTCGGAATAATTATCGAAGAAAACAACACAACATGAATTATAAAAATGGAGTTTTTTGGGGGATTCATGCAAAGCGGTAAAAAAAACCCAAAAAATACGACACGTAATGTGCCAATGGCCTGAAAAGCAATATGAAGGCTCATAAAAGCAACTGTTTAATTCACTTTTTGGTCTAACAGTCGACTTTAATACATGTATAACACTATAACGGAGGCACGCACGAACACCGTTGAAATAGTGAGAATTTTAGCCCCCTTTTTAGGGTGGTAAATTTTATAGAATTTGTAAAAGTCAGTGCTATTACATCATTATGATTTTAGATGTTATACTTTGCCTAGTTTTCCTACGTTTTTAAGTCGATAAGATCAATGAGAATTCCAGAATTGAAAAGCTATTCTATAAATTTAACTGATCTTTACAGGTGCCATTTAAAAAGGACGTCTACGAAATTCCTTCAAAAGTTCATCCCCTACCCACTGTCCACGTGGTGTATGTTTGGGACTGGGGACACGTTCATTTCTTCTGGTGTACATTTCTCTTTTTACTGACCTTTAAAACTTAAATAAACAGAAAACGCAAGATTTTATCTAAATGTCTTAATGTAAACGTTGCCAGATTCTATATAATTTAGTCCATTTTCTAATGTGCTACAACTTTATTTACAGTTCTTGAAAGATTCGTCGACATTTCCATGGAATGTGTTCACCAGAAGCACGTGCTACTGAATTGTTCCAAAGTTTTGAGAATTTCATCACATTCGGTAAGCAATCAAGTCTGCTTCATATTTCTATTTCTTACTGGTAGCATTTGTTAAAGTTTTGCAGAATTGGTTAATACTTGGTAGCATATACACATATAGAAACAATCTTGCTAGACTTGACTTTTTGCATGCGATTAGACGATGGAAATAGTCTTCCTAGCGAAAGTCCAGATTTAGTAAAAATGTAATCTAACAATGATGTCCAAGTGTCAACTAACTTAGTAATATTCTCGTCAAAGTATTGGGCACAACCCCCCCTACCATATGGCATTTATTTGCTGACTGTATGGTACTGAGTTGAGTTGAGTTGAATTAATAATTAACAGGAGTCTGGAAGACATGCAACTGTCATATCATGGTTCTTTATAAATGTGTAAAACATCACTAAAGTCCAGCTTGCAGCTGAAGTGTAGTTGATGTACAATGCACTGGTCAGTCACTTCGATAAGAGATCGGTTTTGGTTCCTGTACATTTCCTGAATTTGCCAAAACCTTATCGGCTTCCATGATCCGAATTTGATCCATCAGCTTGTGTCTTGCGGCTTCACAAAGTGAAGTTTGAATTGTTTTACTTTTGAACAAAGTTTTCAACTGCTTATACGTTCGTTAGAACTCTTTCAGCTGAGTCCAGAGCAGCATGACCGAGTGGTGGACGCTAATGATATTCTGATGGCATTTGATAGCGAACTTTGGTATCATTGCTGGCAATTAGTCATCCAAAGAATTTAAAGCTGTAACGAGCTACCTTGTGCTAAGTTTTATGAAAGTTTTTTTTTTTTTCGCACGTACAAACGAGCACCTATGGGAACCCCCTTATTATAAACGAGTTTTTGGGCATGCCAGAGGTTGCCCGGTGGCTGAGAGGCTCCAAAAATGTCAAAAAGATGACACATGTAGTGGCCAGCATTAGGTTGGCCTTTGTTTTTCTAACAATTCGTGAACTACTTCAACGTCAAAACACGTTTCAATGTAAATATATAAACAGGAAGAAAATTTATACTGTGCATTTTTTTATATATGTTTTATTTTGGCAAGTCCATTTTCACGATGCGTGAGAATCTCCGGGGTCAAAGGTCAACAGTGATTGGCTCTAATTGAAGTCTGCCATGAAGACTTTTCGGAAACACTTTCACTCCTTAAATACCCCTTTTCATTTTACACCCACAACAACAGCAACAACAACAAGGTATATCTCACTCTTCCTTTCAATCAAAAAGCAGTTTGACGCCAGTCATAACCAACGAGGGCTTTGCATAAATACGTGTAAAAGGGCACAAACAGGAAGAAACAATGAAAGAAACGAAATTGGTAAAATGTATGTTGATTACTGAATCCACTCACATTTTACTTCCATGAAAACGCCGAAATAAGTCATTTTGCTAAGGGAAACCAAACTAAAAAAGCCAATTTTTAAAAATTCACTAATTATAAAATACTAGTATTAAACTTAATATAAAGTGCATGGGTTTACTTAAGTTGAACGTTTTTGTTAAGAAATACTTTTCAATGCTAATTTGATGTTTTTTTAGTTTCGAAACTTAAATTTATGAAAATGTCGGTATTTTATTCGTATGTGGGGAAACTTTGTGGTATTGAATATACTACTGTACATTTACATATATATTGATACCGGGTGCATGATTCGTAATTCCAGTTCTAGCTGTTAATTTTTTTAATTGCATGTAATCTGAACACATCAACTTACATTCAATTTAATTTTGTTACCCTACAATCAGTACTGATGATGTCATATGAAAGGTAGTGTTACAACATAAATTACAGATACATGACAAAAATGCATGCAGTTATGTATACTTATATAATACACCGCAAATTACAAATATACATTAAAACAATACAGACACTTAATGCACCTATAAAATGTCTTTAATAGCTGTACAATTTTGATATTTACATATATTTACAAAATGGCTGCTGAAACAAACCCGGAGGGCAAAGGTTTTTGCATATGTTTGTAAAAAAACGTGTATATACGTACATGTACGTCTTGGTGGAGACCCGGCTTAAATTAAACATAATCTTTTATGAGCACGAAACATCCAAAACTTTTAAAATCGGACCATAAACAAACATTTTCACGAATAAAGTCGGGTCTAAACCAAAGAGCACATACAACATGAAGCTGGAGAAACACATACATAAACATAAATCACAAACCTGAAGCAATGAAGTCAGAACCAAGTTCAATGAAGTCAGAACCAAGTTCAATGAAGTCAGAAACAAGTTCAATGAAGTCAGAAACAAGTTCAATGAAGTCAGAAACAAGTTTAATGAAATCAGAAGCATGTTTAGTGAAGTCAGAAACAAGTTTAATGAAGTCAGAAACATGTTTAATGAAGTCAGAAGCATGTTTAATGAAGTCAGAAACATGTTTAATGAAAGTAAGAAACATGTTTAATGAAAGTCAGAAACATGTTCAATGATGCAGAGGTGTATCCACTAAAAGAAGCCAAAACATTTAGACCCGCGATTGTTGCACCGAAAGATTCCAGGAAACAGGAATTGAACCAATGGCTGAGCCGAGTAGAGAAAACATTTTTTTATTTGATTTAGAACAACCGGTCAAATGTGTCCAGAAACGTGAATCTGTATGCAAAAACGCGTCATAAGTGTGCTGAAACAAAAGTGGTAAGCAAACTTTTTGGGCAAATTTGATTGAACAAACCTTGCGTCCGCTTCATGTTCCCTTTAGTGAATGAAGACCGGGCTTAAGTTTTGTGTGTCCCCTTACATGTTGTTTTGTAGTATGCAAAATTGCATATGGAGAAATTTACACAAATAAATTTATCAAAAATGTCAGTTTCTTAGCCTATACTATTCATTTGTACATGCATTAATATCAATTTAACTACAGTGTTAACAACATTTCTAAAAAAAAAGCTATTTCCCTATTTTTTATTTTGCGTTTACAGTACATATGTGAGTTTCAGTAACGAGAGTTTTATCTAATGAGCCGACTCAGTCGATAACAATCAGTACCATATTAAACTACAGTTTTACTTCT
The DNA here is from genome assembly GCA_034696685.1 of Julus scandinavius. Lineage (NCBI taxonomy): Eukaryota > Metazoa > Arthropoda > Diplopoda > Julida > Julidae > Julus > Julus scandinavius. Next base: position 6,693 of record JAQGAE010002777.1, on the reverse strand, counting down.
TAATTTTCTGCTGTCTCCGATTTCTGAAATTCTTTGTTGCCCAATGTTTGATATTTTATTTTGAAATAACAAGACAAAAATGGCCGGCGTTTCAGTTGTTAGCTGCTACTGGCAATTCTTAAGTGTGATCAAGTTATCCCCATATTACGTGCATCACAGGATGGGTAACGTGATAATTATGTGTTGCATGGGTAGCAATTAAAATTCATAAAACATAATTATATATAACGGAAGTGAATTAATGTATGGAAATTATGTACTGTATGTGGGGGAGGGTGCATGATCGGATTAAAAAAACCTCTTTGGGAACTTTCGTATTAGCGGGCGGGCCTTGAGCCTTTTTTTAAAAAAAATATTCTGTGAAAGTTTTAAGTTGCACCATATAGCAGGTAATTTTATCTTCGTATAAGGATTCACGCCTATCAACACATCCTTCAGGTTTTATGCAAAAGATAAAAAACGCCAGTTTTGAGGGAAGTGAAAATTGAGGAAATAAATGTGGCGGGCGAGGCTAATCAAACGGATAATCGAAATCTAGTTTGTGCCTACCCTAAACGAGAAAAAAGTTTTAAAAAAAAGTGAGATTGTTATCAACTGAGTCGGCTCATTAGACAAAACTCTCGTTAGTTTCGTGCCTAATAGCTCGGATTATGTCGCGTTTTGGATTATGGATAACGGCGCTCGTGTATGTTGCCATACAGGAAGTCCAATGCAACTGTCACGTGATGGAGGTATTAGGCGACCATTTACTATGTGGTCGTGTGCGGCAATTTGCATGTCAGCGGTTGAAGCTCGTGGTTTCATTATGGTTATGAACCGTTAGATTATAGTGCATGATAACCTCCGTGGTTTTTGAAATGCTCTGGTTTTTTTGCATACCCCCTATCATCGGCTATTTTAAAAAATGCAACTTCCTTTTGGCGTTAATTGTCGGTAGATATTTCAGATATTCTAAGCTAGTCCTATTTTAGTTTTCTTGCGATTATAGACAAACTTAACAATGCAAAAACATTGTTGGCTGTTAGGTTTTTTCAGTCATGTTTTAGTAGAACAACGGTATTCATGCATAGTAATAAAAAAAGCATATGGGAACGTGAAATGTGGATCTGTTACGAGTCTGGCCCATTAACCTTGGCTCGATAGGTTTATTGTAAATATACTGTTTTTGCTCAATTGAACCCAAAATGTGATCATGTTAAAATATCCATTTGTCCCATTATCCCAGATCAACCATGGGGCCATTCAAAAATGACGCCCTCGAAATTTCTTCAAAAATTGATTCCCCCCTTCCTCTACAACCTGTCCACATGGTGTCCATTTATGCCCAGACTTGAAAAGTATATGGTGTTTAGAAAATGTGTTGGAACATACAAAGGCATACAAGTACATTTGGAACTTGGGATACACTTTTTCTGGTGTCCATTTCCTATTTCACAGACCTTTAAAACTCAATTAAACAGAAAATCCAAAAACTGAAAATATCATCATTTGTGGACGTCCATAATGGCTTTCCCCCTCCTGTCCACATGCTGTCCACATGCCAGCAATTCTCCCACCCCTCTCTTGAGTACGTCCTTTTTGAATGGCCCGCGCTGTGCATAAATATTTTAAACTCATTTTCATTCATTTAGTTATGTAAAATACAAATTAATAGTTGTCAAAATTGACAACAATTACAAAAGTGAAAATTTAAAGGTTGTTAAGCGAATGAATGTGTCTCACCATGCTGGGCTTGTCCCAAATGTTGTCTCAGTTTACCCCACACGGAGATTGTCCATAAAAACTATTTGTATCAAAGGCAATTACATTCAACTAAAACGACATGCTTCTACTTATTTAACAATAAAACATGCATTAATTAGCAAAAGATAGAATATCTGAAACAATATATTCAGGGAACAAAAAAATTTATTCTTCGACACAAAAACTCTCTCAAATTTTACAAAGGTCTGTTTGCTACATAGGTTGGTATATAATAATAAGTAAAGGCATTTTCGATTAAATATCTCAAGCCAATATCCACAATAGAACTAGTTATAAATGCCACTGTCTCACCTTACCCCCATGGCTCAATGATCCCCAGTCTCCCCTGTACTTATTGTACATCAAGCAACATGGCAAGAATAACACTAGATATTGGTCAAAGATGAAAATTCTTTTCAAAGTATTTTTGACCATGATTTGCTTTTAAATCTGATATTTGTAAGGGAAATGACATGGATTTAAGTCGCTTTTAGACTGGCGCCATCTTAGGAAGACATAAGGACTCAATTGAGGAGCATTGACGCTTTTATTGTATATTCATCACGAATTTCTCAGATTTAGAAAGATTTGCATGCTGGGTATTGTATGAGAGGTAGATCTTCCTAAATATTCTGTAACTTCAAAAAGCTTTTCTTACATACAATGGAATGTTATTCTCTTATTTACAAACAATCACAGTAAATTGTTTTTCTATTTATTTTATTTTTTTATGATTTCGACCATTGAACTGTTTTTTTTTTCTCCTTTAACTTTCTATTTTATTTAGGATATGAACTTATGTTTTTGACATTTCTCATGTACAAATTCTCTATACGCATGGCCAGATGAACTGTTCAAGTTGAATTAACTTAATAAGTTTTAGTATTAGTTTCGCATTAATTATTGGTAACGCAAGGTTATAACGAACGATAACTTTTTACATTCATTAGACTTTATTAGTCTTCAATAAAAATGTAATTTCCCTTATTTTTTTTAAATTTTTTTCTCACATTCAAGAAAGTCAACCAGCCATTGGCTGTGAAACATAATCAAAAATAATGTGTAAGATTTAATGTGCGAAACCATAATGCTTATGCTTTCGTTAGCCAAGCTTACTTAATTCCGGGTTAGGTAAAAACGTAGCAAAATTGTCTAGTTTTTCATTGCTTATTCATATACAGTGGAACCTCGGTTTACGAACTTAATGCGTTCCTTGACTCTGTTCGTGAACCGAAAAGTTCGTGATCCGAATCAATTTTTCCCATTGCAATTAATGTAAATTCAATAAATGCGTTCTTTGTCCTAGAATTTTTCTAACATGTTATGACTTTTTGTGTGAAAATAATGCAGAAAAGAAATAAATGTAACAGTAATATTAGAAGAAGGCAGTTTAATATATACATCCATGATTTCCAACATTATAGGAAATAAAGACACCCACGTGGTGTCGTCATGCTGACGTTGCTGTGATTCAAGTTCATTTGCAGATTCCGTTTAAGAAATTTACTTTAACAAACCTTGTTTCAATTATGAAAATGTGTATTATTATACTCCATTTTGTGGCTAATTATATGATTGAAGTCTCAAATCGACGTCATCAATGGATTGTCAACCATTGCACCTGCAATTGGCGTGGATAAAACAAGAGACCGACTTTTGCCATATTTGCAATGTAGGCTACATTATATCATTGAAACTAATATCGATTTTAATTTGAATCCTTGGAAATTCGAACACATTTTAGATGTTTTTTTTTGTAATTAGTCAAACTTATCATAACAAAGAATGTTCTGTTGGAACTGGTAAAACAATTGCAGAAACTCAGACATTTGATTGGTGGTCCAGAGAAATGTGTTCGTGAACTGAACCATCGTTCGTGAAGCGAAACAACAAATGGTGTTCGTAGACCGATTTGTTCGTAAACCGAGGTTTCACTGTACACTACAATGAATGAAGAAATTAATTGTTTTGTAAATTATTAAGTACTAGGCTAGATGTGAGAAGTTAAGCCTAGGATTTAACCCTCAAAATGACCACCCAATTTAATGGGGTTTTTTTTACTGGTGCTATATTGCGATAAACTTCAAACTTGTATACTTTGTCCCGTTTTGTGACCTTCCTGCTAATTTTGTATCGGTAAACTGTATAGGATAGTTAGCTTTCACTACTTCCTGAATGCGATGCATCTAGATTAAACATAGTTAATCGAGGAAATGAATATGAATTTCAAATTAACCAAATTATAAAAACGTTATTTTTAATTTTGCACATATTTCGTACTCCTCGATGCGAGTAATTTTGTTTTCTTAGGTTGAGTTCATGCTCTTTCAGGTGTGCAGCACATGTATACATATACATACATCAAGACGCACTCAAGTTCAATGTTAATTTCGATACCCCTTACTCGGTACTCCTCTCACCCTCTTACCTTCTAATGCATGACAGATTGTGCGAAATACATTTAATCGTCATCAACACATCAATTGTTAAAAACAAATATCCCACGGTGCGTAACTAAACAGGAAGTGACCAGAGACGAAAATTGCCCGGCCCTGCAATGGCGTCTTTTACCCCTCCCACTAATTTCTACCCAACGCTTCTTACGTCTATCTCCCTCTCTGACCCCCAAAACCAGATCCAATTTGTATACTTTTAAAAGTTAACATTAAAAAAAAACAGGAACGAAGCGGCTCATTAGACGGGGCACTCAGAAAAATGATGATAATATATCGCTATATTTAAATAATAAACTGCTTAAGTTTAAATTTACGACGCCATTGGGGTAATTACGCTACTCGGAATAACTATTACGAAAGCGACATCATGGATTCACTTCCCCGTCGATACAAAGTATGGAAAATGTTTTAATATCTGAATGCAAATATATGATAATGTAGGCTGTAACCTATGAATACAGTACAAATTGTCTTCTAAAACCAAACCATAGAGCGCACATCGGAGCGGAGAAAAGTGAGTTCGGAAAGTGAGTGTTCAGATCAAAGCAAACATGAAACAGAAACCGGGTTTCTGCAAACCTATTTGTCGGAACGTGTTTTCGTGGACTGTGTTGCGATAAACAGGTTTGCCAGAACATAGTGTTCGCACCAAAAAGGCAATTCGTAAAGCCCCTCAACTCACTAGACTCACTTTTCTACACTCCGATGTGCGCTGTATGTTTGTATGCTAAATAAATTTAGCAGACGAACCCGAAAATCGTACGCTAGCAGACGATTATACATAAAGTGAGTTTAGTGTGTTGAGGGGCTTAACAGAGGAAATGTTTGGCTGTTCATGGCGCTCCTACCAAGGCCTATATGCTATCACAAAAAATTGTCGCCTGCTCTAGAAAGCGCATTTCCTAGAATCTAGTGCATTGCCTTGACACAGCCTTTATCTAGTGACTAGATAAAGCTGTGTCTCCAATGAAGGCAACATACAAAATGCAACACACAAACACCAAACATAAACCGGAAACAATGAATACATCAACATGTTGCTGAATGCTGAGGTGTATTCACCAAAAGTTTATAGAAAACCTGAACAAATGTGTCCGGTTTATGGCGCTTTGTCTGCACACCGTCTGTCAATTCAGGTCCGCATTTGAGTACATGGCTGAGCATGCGCAGTAAATAGCGAAAATTTTTCCCTTCGTTCCAGATCACCTCCCAAACGATCTACGAAATTTCGCCGAAACCATGGTTCTGCCAACAAATACATAACATCACAAGTTTGCTCAAACATGGGAGACAAACTTTTATTCCTTGTTGTCGCACCATTGTTGCCCCACCTTGCCATCAGTGGAGGCATAACAGCGTCTTGTTTCCCCCGTCCACATGGTGTCCACATGCCAGCAGACCATCCTCCTTACCCTTTCTTGAGGACGTCGTTTTTGAATGGCCCAAAGTGGTTTTTACATACATTCACTTTTTCCTTATTAAATAAGTTTACATTTTCGAAATTGGAATTTGTTAAAGACATGATAATGTTTGTAAAGAGTTTTTCGCCCAATATTTATTATTTTAAATTATTAATGAGTAGGGGTAGAGTTAATTGGATTTGAACGCGGTTGATTGGGTGAACTTGTTTTGCTAAAATAATTCAATTTAGAAATGAAACGTTAACCCCCTAAGGTTTCCAATGAAAGTGTAACCCTGTATTCTTACATGTAAAATTGGTTAAAGTGGTCATAAATTAGGGTCAAACGTAGTTATCACAGGGGTGTTTTGGCACACATGATAGAATATAGGTGTATTGCTTTGGGTAGGCCATCCACCTGTAAGTTATGTAGTACACATAAAGCGCGTGAAGTAAATGCACGTACAAGTGTAGAATGACCCATCCTGAATTGTTTATTGGGTGTCGTGCGAATTATATGCATCTATCACGTGATCTTGTTCATAGCCCATTGAACTGCGATGCACTTATAATTTTCATTAGTCCCTTAAAATCCACATGCATATTGTATCCGGCGATTATCGCCTGGACTTTACATGGTTTAAGTCACACCCGCGATTCTAAGACGCATTTTAATGACGTTTCTATGATGAAAAAGTGCGTCAAGGATTAGGTTACTACACATGGCGCATGCGCAGATAGTGCTATCTTCTAGAAATTAAACATTTCCGGTACGTGGATTCGTTTTTTTCATAGCCAAGCAGCTTCCATTTACCATTCTTGTGATTATAGAATGCTAACATTTTTAAAATTCGTTAAGGGGCCTTTCAAAAATTATGTCACACCTAGGGGGGTGGGTGGGTTGTTTGTTTTTTGTGACAATTGTGACCAAGGGGTGGGGAAGGGGGTGGTGGTTCGGTAATGTGACATCACACAATCAAAATTTATTTCAAACGGTAAAAAATATGAGGTAATTTTTTTTTTTTAACATTTAAAATTTTGAATAGCAGTCGGGAAAAAAGATTTGGGTCCTGTAGTGACTTAAAACTTTCTTCC
>JAQGAE010002776.1:0-16650 GCA_034696685.1 Julus scandinavius | reverse complement strand
GCAATGATAGAAAGTGTTCTTTAAATATGGATGTGCTAAAGCGACTCAACGGTTTTACAAGATGCGTCAAGAAATAGGTATGAACAAAATTCTGAAAACAATCTGGTCATGTTTGGAAATTTTCTAGAAAAAACAGTTGAAATTCATAACATTTTCAAAAAGAAAATGTCGAATAATTTCATCCCTTTAACTAATTACAGGTTAAAGTAAGCGTTTGTTATATTACTTATGCCTGTTCTTTGATGTTTAGAGAAGCAATAACTAACTAGGACAGTATGTATTTTTTCAAATTATAGCAGATTGAATAATATATCGATTTGAAGGAAGTTTCGTCAAAACTCCTTTGACAAACTTTGACATGAACAACTTTATTTATAGGAGGAATAATTATATCACAATGAGATCAAGCCAATCAATACTTGCATTCAATTATGTCTGAAATGCAGTAAACTTATATGCTTCATCAAGTGTGATAATCTGTTTCTTCTCTTAATGGCGCATCCTGTTGTTATTGTAATAATTCCCCATCAGGTTAACAATTTTCGCATTTCCAGGTTTAATAGTGCATGGAATGAAAGCAATTATAAAAGCAAGCTTATAATTAACCTAACGTATTCATCCTCAAATCTACGAAGTTTGAACATGAATTCGATAGTGATGTACTATCAAATATGGCAGTTTTTACGTCATACATTGCGTTTGGCAGCTGAAATTTTGAGAAATGTTGCGTAGTCCTTGAATATTAAAACCAACAATTGAGATTTGTACTGAAAGCAGGCAGTTCTTAAAATTAGCTGATTTTACTTTAGGTACTAACGTGTTATCTTAAATTCATCACAAAGTTCTACATGTACAATACGTTGTACATGTACATGTATATGTAGTAACTTTTGTGGTAAATTAAAGTTATCACACCTAATGGCATAGTGTTAATGTTGATACTAGCTGTGGCCATGGAACCGATTTAAACCTAGTAGATGAAAACCGATTTGGATATTAGAATTTATGCAAATGAACATGTTTTCATAAATTCTACACAAGTCGGTTATCCATTACGTAACCACAGGTCCTGTATTTTCGGAGAGCTGGAATGTATGAAAAATGGTTGTTTTCTTATTCAAGGTTCCTTGTTATTGTAAAGGCCAATGGTTGTTGAAGTTGTTGTTGTACTTTGAACTAATTAATCGTAATCAAACAACCTTTAAAGGGATTTTAACATAATTCGTGGTAGCTTCATTTTAATGCCTTAAATTTCTCGTAAAAACAGAGCGAATAGTCCCACGAAAATACGGTGGAGCAAAACACCATGGGAAGTAGATGCCATTTTCTGTCTCCCTATTGGGACGTTTTTTATGCTGGAAGTTCGCGTTTTTTTGAAATTGGGTATTCAGGACCAATTTCTCTAGACATACTATGTTGTGAGTTAGGTCGCGGAAATAGTTCATTACTGGATAATTGAATTTATAGGTATGCCTCTTATAAACAATCACGGATGCGTACCAGCAGTCTTAATTGTGTGATATGTTTTGCTGACAATTTGTATTATCTACGGTTTAATTACAAAGAGTAAAATTACCAGTTTTTCATTACGATTACCTTTATTTGCTTATGTGTCTTCGATTTTTATTTACAATAGAATTACATGTGTATACCATTCCAATACATACCAAAGATGGACTAATGGTAATCAGGTCAAGAATAATTAATAGAAGTAATTGGATTGTTGCAATGTAGGTAAGTTGAATTGAAATTAATATTATTAAGAAATTTAGAATTTATTCCGCCATGTTGGCTATCGAATGCTCATAAAGGCCTTCATAGATGGCGCTGCATGGCTTTAACCTCGTTTAGTTAACCTATAATTAAAATGGGTTATTATCAACCACAACAAGTATTTTCGATGTTAAAAACTAGTAATCACGAATAAGCGGCTTGCTACAACCAACCACTAATCAGTAAATTGATTACTATGCATGTCTATAATCAATTGTAACGATGTTGCAATTTTAATTAATTAAAAATAATGAGAGATGAATCAACCTAAAATGTTCTCGTACATAACCCACTTTAAGGATCTGAAATTTAAAACATTTTAATTGAATTAACGATGAAGGTCAACGTTAATTTGGCTGATAAAAATAAGTATTGTTCTTGGAGGCCAGTTTTATTTCACCACAAAGTTTTGTTTCACGTTAAAACCATATATCACTGATCATCCTTGTTTTTAATAATTACACATTAAAACTCCTTTAATGAAGGACTTGGTGAGTTGGACCAGACGTAAAAAAATTGAACAAAGGATTCGGGCGGAGGAATTTAGAAATGAAATTCTGTTGGGGGTTAGAAGGTTAAACGTAGTCTGAGTTGATTGTTGACGATTTTACTGATCCTCCTTTTTTAATGCGTCTTTAATCTGCATTACTCAAGTTCGCCTTGAACAACTTTTGAATTTATAAGTGAGCGTGTATACGTGCGCGTCATTATCAATTGTTTATTTATCAGTAGGTTACACAGTATAAAATTCCGTACAGTAATACTTTAAAAAAAAACTGAAGGATGTTCTTAAAAAAAATGTTGATAAAATCAGGATATGTATTAGGATGCACATAAATATGAATATTGCGTTTTGGTACCAGCCATTTGCATCGGGATTTTTCCTATCCTCATGAAAATTAAACCTCTGAAAAATAATAAACAAAAATAATTAGACAAACATTCAACGCGTTTGTTCTACTCAAGTTAGTAAGCAAGAGGTTAAATGGATTTCCTACATTTATTTAGAAAACACATGTTTTTTCCATGACCAGCCTCTTTTTATTGGCAGTTGACCCCACTTGCTTCTCACAATTTCGACATGGAGAACAAGATAATTATTTTTGAGTTAATCAAAATTTATAAAACCCTTGACATGTTGGAAGAAATAACAAGCTGGTTTGCCCTGTGGGGATCAAGTTTTTCCATTTAAATGGGTGTTCTCGTAATGTAGTTTTTGGCTGTGTACAAATTTCGGTATTGTGTGGTTATAGGTGGTTTACTTGTGAAATATACCAAGGTTTAAAGAACACCTTTAATTGTGACTGAATAATAATTTAAAATGGCTCAACTTCTGCCACCCTGTTGCATTAAAATGTGGAAAGGCGTTAATCAATGCCATATTTTATGAAAACCTACGCAATCTGGTAATTTAACAAGGAAACATCAAACATTTTTGACAACATGCTGTTTTATAAACATCTGACTCATCTTGAAGATATACAGCAACTTCAATTTGTCAACCTGGTTAGAATCAATTTTAAGTGCAAATATGAATAAAAATGATATCTTTACACCACATTTTTAATGTATAATTTAGCTGTACCATTTTATTTGGTACAGTTACTTTTTAAATTATTTACTGCTTGCAAAATCTGGAATTTGTTTAGGAACAACATGTCTTCATAAAAAAGATTAAAAATAAATTCAAAATGATAGAAAAAAATTCAGATTTTAATTTTACAATGAATTTTCGATAATAGTTATCAGTTGTTTTAGATTAATGCTAGCAAAGTGTAAATATAAAACGTAAACTTACAAATTCGAGACATATCCAAAACTGAAGTTATTGTTATTAGGTTTTCCATCATTCACCATCTTTTAATCATCCCAGTCGTCATCTGAATCATCATCGGTGTAATATCGGTTTCGGTAGTTATTCCTACGTGGGTAATATGGACGTCGGTAATAACTAGGCTGCACGTAATTTTCCCGTTGGTTGTAATAGGGTCGAACTGGATAATGGCCATAGTTGTATGCCGGATATCCGCGATAGCCGTACCTCTGGGCCTGTGTCATAGCCACTAACAGACCCAATATAGCAATCGTTAAAACCTGTGAAAAATAACTGGCGTAAATGTTCTGAGACTTTCATTTGGTACTACATTTAGAATTTGCTACTGTTTTTCTTGTTCATAAGCTGAAGTGGCTGGAATTATATAATGAATTGAAAAGTTTTTCTTGCATTTAGTTAGTTCATGAAATATACTCGTAAATATTCAAACTTGTTGGAAATAACCATTAGATTTTATCAATAAGCCATGCAAATTTATGAGCAATGCATTATGTCACTACATTTATTTAATTTTGGCTTGTGCGATTAATTCTAACCCAGTATTTTATACAAGTCAACATAATTTATTATACAATTAATCCAGTTAATGGATGCAATTTTTCAAAATAAATGTTGGCATCCGAATAATTTCGAAAAAAATGGTTCCATTATTTATGTTAAATTATTAGAAAATCTAATTAATATACACAGAAATATATATTTTTTTGTTTAAGCATCGTCCGTTAAATTTACAGGCTTAGCAATAATAATCATAAGAGCCATATTTCATAAAGTATGAATATCTGAGAATTCCTTAATTATTAAAAAGGAATGGAGAAATAAATTACGCTCGACTTACTCGTGAATATGGTTAATAATCTGAATTTGCTTATCTACGTATATTTTAGATGGGCATGGCTAATATTCTTCAAATATTTAAATTAATTTTAAATTTAAATTCAAATATTAAGTTCATTAAATTATTTACTTTCCAAAAAATACCGATTAGTCCATTTGTTCAATAATACTTGTTCAAATAATATATGTGTAGTGGCTATGAAGATCTACTTACAAATTTCTTCATTGTAAGGAACCGTGTTCTTCTTCCCAACAAATAATAGAATAACACGTTAAATTTCTTCTGAAGTCGAAATCCTTTAATGAAAATAAGTAAAAGTGGGCAATGCTTTATATATTCCCTGTGGGATGCGATGTCGTCACTGAAAACAAAGGTGTTTTTACCTCCTTATGGCTGTACTTGCAAGTATGATGCCTGTTCAGGGGCGTACGCCAATTGGTTTTAATGATGTGCTGACCAGTATCTAGAAACCAATATGGAAATACCTCCACGAACCATCTTTCTGGGTTATGAGCTCTCACCCTTGGCATTGAGCATTTCATCAAGGACAACAAAAATGTAAACCATGTGAAACGAAGCGTCACATCCCTTAAAAATAACAGATGATGTATGCTGAAATGATGTATCTTAAGTCATCCCTTTAAGTCCTTTTTGGAAGTTTATGAATCCTATATGTAATAATAATACCACATCTCATTTTAATTCCTATTGTCTTGATGTCTTGTCTGTCCTCAAGGATTATATCTTCATAAAAATAGGGATTAGCTAGTAATTCGTATCTAGCTTTACGTATTTATTTTCCTTAAAGGTTTCTTGGAGCTGCTTTCTATTATAATGCATTGCATGCAGATTCTTTTATTGTCAACCAAACCTGCTTCACGACATCACATGATCAATTATAATTGACTGCATTGTAATCAAGTATAATTTGTAGTTCTTGGGAAAATAAGAAATTGAAAAACAGTTTTTTTCTGCATTTTTGTGATGATATTTAAAACTCTGGTTCAGTGACATTTATAGTCACTTTTATAATAAATTTGGGGTTAATGTATCCGTTTTCCTCAGAGGAAAGTGCGACATTCGACGAAATCTATCTGATACTTATGTATTCTAAATCAGTCGCTTCACGTTTTTATAATTTTTCTTCTTTAAATGTTTATTCCTTATGCATATACTCGTATAATTGTCTGGCATCTCTCAAATAGAGGGTATCTAGAAATGTTTTCTGCTTTAGGACTTGTTCTGATTTCCTACATTTATAACACTTTTTAGTCTTTTAAATGGGATATCTGTTTTTATCAAATGTTTGATTTATACTTCCATTTAAAACAGTTTATGGCAGTTTTTTTCAATCTAAAACTAGACATAATACTGTATTGGCACACAGACTGAAAAACACTGCATGGAATACCAGAAATCAAACTGATAGCATAACAAAAGACCTATTTCTAGCAAAAACCTCGTGCATTACATTAGAAAGCGCTAAATGAAATACTATTGAGAAATAACTAAGAATTACTGAATAATTTGGTACTTTTAGTCCTTTTTGGTAATCATAGTCAAAATTCGATCAAACTGGTCTTCAACTCGATATATTTCAAGTAATGAAAAATGTTAATATAATTTTATTTATTCATTTATAAAATGAAATTTGTTGCTACGTCTGATCAAAATTGGTTTGTCCTGAATTTAGCATTTCTATTTTAAAAATTGACTTGGATGCAATAAATAATATGTTGAAATACAAGATCGAAGCAATATCCTTTACCATCGTTTATATGCTTGGTCTTCTTTTCACATGTAAATTGTTTACTTCCATTGTTATTAGATGCACACTCTTGCCACATTATATACGGAATTGTTCACTTATCAGTAAGCTTATTATCATTATTATAAAGGCTTAATTTCCTTTAACAGCTTATTGTTTGATACAATCTTGTTTATAATCAGATCTTGTTAAGACTTCTTCGTTCTTTAATTTAATAACAAGGATAGTGTACCTATAGGTTGGACACTCTTCCTTATATGAGATTAACTTTAAAAGCTCAATACTGGTTTTCCACGAAATATAACGTGGAAGCAAAGACGAATTTTTACACGAGTGTCCAATGAAATGACTTACGCCAAGGTTACTTTAATAAAAGAAGTTATTTTAGGTAATGAACTTATAATCGCATTTTTGTGTTGCAATGGAAAGAAGCAAGTGGCACCCGGCCATCAAAACTTTATTTGCAATTCACTACGTGGTTTGAAAATAAACTGAAAATTGTACATTTCAAAGCCAAACTGAAAAATCGAGTGGGAATCATTTCACTTTTCTGATTACCATGCCAACATTACAAACCTCCTCTACAAGGATTATGATATCACTAACGTATTTGAGTGGGAACGATTAGTAATTTCATTATGTGCACATCACAGGTTAATTACAAGTTCATGAACATGGATATACTCAATATATGATACCTACAAGAAGCTTAAGGTCAAATTTCAGGATTGGGTATCCTGGTAGTTGATTTAGTCATGTTTTGCCACCTTTAGTAATTCCTTATTATTTTTTATTTTTTTGTTGTAAAATTGTGTTATTTGATAAACATTTACTGATAGTTTACTGTAAATGTATTTACTTTAATGGTGAATGTTAAGACTACATAATTTATGTATCATAAAATCAACTTCATTACTTAATGAAGTAATAAATTCGGTTTGATTTTATACATATTTTTAAGTTTGTCAAAAGTTAGTTTTTAATTTAGTTTTGAATCACTTCATTCATTATTTTCTCACGAAGCATTGTGAGTGACATTGGTTTTTGCCTTTTCAAAAAAAATAAAAAAATAAAAAGCGTGAAGCATCTTTTAGACATGTGGATTTGGGGGAGAACTAGTACATGGTCACCTAAAACGTTATAGTATTCAAATTCTTATTACCACAAGCCCCTGTTGGCTTATCCATGCATCCAATTACATGTATATTTCGATGGACTGTAATTTCTTCTTTCATTTTTTATTTAAAAAATCTCAAGGTTTAGTCAAAATTGTTGTGAGCTCACCCTTGTCGTGAGACACCAACCGTGAAGAATACGTTATCCGTTTCATCTTAACCACAAAAAAATAAGCAATAATAAGAAAAAAGTACGGTGTTAGGGTGAGGCCTCATATTTCGGAGGACATTTAAAAGGAAATTATTATGTTATGAATAAATGGGACAGTGGGGGTTGCATCGAAGCGTGGCATTTTTATTACCCTTCGTAATGTTGTATACCTCGATACTTGCTAGATGCCCTCTAAATCTTCGTGCTAAATTTCCCGGGTTTTCCATATGTACAGTACATTTACTTTTTAACACATAAAACCGTACCTATTAAAAGTTAACCTTCATATAGTTTTAGTGGGAATTTTTTTTGTGTAATATTTTTTTCTTTGAAATATTAAATTACCAGCTTCCATGGAGACGTCTTTGGAGAGGGAATTATTTCTTGCAAATTATAATTTTTTTTAATATACTGCATGCTCGAAACACCCTTCGAATATATTTCCACATTTAAAACTAGTTTAAACTTTAATTATATGATTTCATTAGCAAATAAGCTCATCACTAATTGGGAATAAACTACATATCCCTAAAAACAATTTGGGCATAAATTAATACGTACCTACGCAGAACATCTGTGTACATCGACTCCATCACATTCTTGAATTATTTATCTACAGAATAGCACATTTATTGAAAACTGAAAAATATATTGGAAATTAATAATACTGGCATGTTATGTTACCTTTGCAATAATCAACTATTACATCAATAAATAAAAATACATTTCATTTATTAAAACGGTTATGAGCTTATTATAATGTTTATTTAAAACCACTGTTGTTTATGAATTGAGTAACATACAGACTTGTTCCTATTTTTTTTTTATATCCTTTTTTATAAAAACGTAATAAACAATCACACTGACAATCATAGCATTTTGAAATGAACCGACAAATGAAATTAAAAATAAAATTAAGTCATAATAAAAACACAAATGATATGAATCTGATACGTTTAGGAGTCATATTTTCTAAACATTTTTCAATGAGATGCTGATTTGCTAGCTTTTAAAAGCTAATCAGAATTATCGATTATAATATGTGACCCTGCTAGTCGTCCTTCGTCTACGTTTTCTGCCAGATGACCTAGGTGAACTCTTGGATACTGCTTTAGGCTGGGTCCTTCTGATTTCCACATTAGCATACGTGTCCTCTATAGCTGCTGTGGTTGCATAAATATCGTGGTTTTCAAACCGTGGTGTTCTCTCAGAATTTCTGGAAGGACTTTGACGTACTTGATAGTTGGAACTGGGCTGATAGCCGGTGCCACTTTGATGTGGCTGAACTTCATAATCTGTTTTCATTGAATTAATCCTGCTAGAAGATGTGTGGCCTTTTCTGCGTCTTTGCCGTCCATTTCTATTAATTCTAATATTTATGTTGCTACTCTGGGGAGGTCTGGACGTTGTTAGAAAGCCCGAGCTCTCTTGGAAATTGAGATCGCCGTCATATTCGGGTTGTACTTTACTGGCTCTGTGCAGCCTCTTAACAGGTGTGTAATTTGTATCGTAATTTTCATAATCAAATTCTTTTCCGAAGTTATTGTTTCTATAATACGATTCTGCAGGTCTAGATGCGGAATCCTCCCTTTTGGGCTTTGGTGGACTAAAACCTCCATCATAGTGATCCATGACTTCGAACTGGTCGTCAACGACTCCAGGATGGGTAACAGTTAGGCTTGGTGTAAAGTTTCTCTCGTCATAGTTTCTTGAATAAAGTTTTCTTGACTGATCTATACTTGAACTTCGTCTTTTCGGTCCAATTTGAGCTTTTTTGTTTCGAAGTTTATCATTGGGACTATAGTTGTCATTTAGAGGATCATAAGAAGTTCTTGATACTGTCTTAAAAGTTGCTTTGTAATCGGATGAATGTCTTTCATCACTGTTGACATCAGAATTGATGGCTTCAATGTCAGAATCTTCATTGTCAAATATTCCACCAGAATAAATGGCATAATTTTGTTTCTCTGGTACGTAGTAGTAGGAAGATGTTGGTCTGCTTAAGGTACTTTCAACATGGGGCTCTCTCAATATTGAAATATCCTCATATAGTTTTTTCGATCGTTGATTCATTCCTTTGTCTGCTACCGGATTTGATTCGAGGGAATCTTTGCTGTTTCGTTTGGTATTTTTATCAGAAGTTGAAAATTTGTTATTCCTAGCATTGCCTTGATTAACATAAACTTGCCTTGAAGCTGCTCCGATGTATTTGGGATTTTCCTCTCCTTTGGCCTTTGTTTGGGGTCGATAATGGTACAATTCCCTTGGCCTATGTGGTCCTCTGTAGATTAAAATTGGGACTTCCAGAGCGTTTTGCATACTTCTTTTATTAAACTGGCTATTGCTATCAGTCATAGTCGATTTGTAGGCACTTTCAGATCCTTCATAGTCTTTTGATTGTTGTCTTGGAATCCGTATGCTTTCACCATTTCTAGGTTGAAATTGCGACATTTCAGTTTTATTGGGTGCATTGTAAACAAATACTTCTTCTCCCACATCTTCATTCTTCATGGCCCTCGGGTCCCTGTCGTAGGCAAATCCAAACGCCCACATAGATATGGTAAAATATATCCAAATGATCTGCAATGTTGGAAAATTATGTTCGGTTTATATGTTTGCAGTATGCTGTCATAAATTTCAATATGTTGTGGTAATTAAATATACATACTATCATTATGGATAATTATTTCCAGTATTGATATTTAAATATTTTAGAGGTGAAACAGCTCTTCTTCAAAAAATAAAATTGCTTTCCTAAGTTTAGTTCTAATCATATGTATGAACGACCTTGTATAATGTAGGTATAACCAATTTTCATTGAAAACCAAAAAGCTGTAAGCTATAAATTCCAATTGGATTCTTAACAGCATTTGTTGATTTATTAGGCCATTTTTTTCTACACTTTACAATTCGTGGGAAAATCCAGTTTTCATTCATTCGATTCAAGGTATTATTTCTCATAAGTTACACGTCAAGGTGTCCATCCGTTATTAGCTGCCCCAATATAAATCGTAAATTGCGTCTTAAAAGTAGGTTAAAATTTACAGAAAAACAATATAATTAAACCAAGTTTTGATTATTTACGTGTATGTGTCTATACATAAAGTATACAACAAATTGCTGCCTAAAGTAATGAAAAAGAAAGTAATTGATGGGGAGTTTATATAGCCTTGGCGTTATTTATTGCTTAAAAGATGTTTTTGTTTGACTGGCCTGTTCATCCTTTTCATTATGTAAAAATATTTCCTCATTAAATCCAACTTTGTAAACTATACAAAATAATGTATCAACAGATATAAATTGCAATAAGCACTATACGATCTTCAATTAAATACGAAATTATTGATATTGGCTGAAATGTAACCAGCATAGAAGTAAATTTGATAGAAATTGATAAACATACCTTCATTTTTTGTTTCATTTTCATTTTGTATGACTGATATATCCTTTCGGTTAGTAGTTGGAGGTAACAGCTGGACTGTAGAATATTAGGTAATTATCCAAATTGATGTGTATACCGTATTGAACAAGATGCTCTACTCTTATAACGAGTTTGTCACAAATGTCTAAGCGAGGTATAAATCTTGCTATTTATAAGTAGAATGCACCTGGGGTACATCGGTGTACCCATGCAAATGCTTTCAGAGGGTGGATCTTGAAGAAAGGTCTCCACCTGTAGAGCACAGTAACCTAGTTAGAGTACATACGAAACATGTATTCATCCGGAACGATAAAACGTACTTCAATTAAAGGTTATCGTAGACAAACTTGTTGGTCGATTGATATTTCTTATATTAGTTGTTGCATGCTTGAAACCTTATTTCAAAACATTAATTGAAAATTTGCGTGTAGTACAACATTTATGACTACAAGTTTCATGTAAAAAAATATATCTGAAGCCAAATTGAACTACTTAGGGTAGTCGAATTGTTGCTCGGTTGGTTTTTGGCCAAAAGGACAACATCATAAACATGAAAGCAGTGAAGTTCTAATTACGATATTTAAGTTCCCACATTGCATCGACGAGTCGGTGTCAAGTTTTGCACATGGTTGCCACTGGTCGTCCTATATATTTCAAACTTATTTCCTGTGAAATCTTAAGCTCATTACATACAGGAAAGTTCGCACCAAGGTAGAATTTATAAAACGAGACAATTGTTCTTTAGTAGAGCACATACTTCTCTAGGAGGGGTAAATGACAGAAAGGGTAAATATTTAATGTTGATGCTAAGTGCAATACGCTTAAAGATACACATAACTTTTTAATTTAATTTACAATATTTAGCATGGTGTTCTATGGAAAACTTTTCCCACATTGAAAATGAAATGTTTTATGTATAGTATTACAGCTGAAGTTCTGTCACAGACATATTACCACATTTATTACAGTTCGTTATATAGTACGCTCATTTTAGCAGATGTTGACACATACTATATCATTTTTGAGTAGACTATACATGTATTTCCCAATGCACCAATTTGTACAGTTAAACCGCTACACATACGTATAAACACATTGCCGAATATTTTAAACAAATTGGCAGTACACATAACTTTGCTTAAAGGGTATCCATGTGGTATTTAGATGGCGTGGTGTATACCATATATACGTGAGGAATACAGGAATACTAATTTTTAAAATGTGCCAGTCTCTAACAAATCGTTAATATTAGTGAAAATAAATAGGAACAAAGAAATGTTTTCTCCTCTTTAATAAAAAGTGATGAGAAAATTGCACCACTTTAAAGAGAAACTCGGAATACAAAAGGTGTTAAGATTTCAGGTTTTCTAAATATTATGTTTACTGTAGACTGGCTTCAACGAAGCAATTGATGGCCGGAAATTTAAAATAGATTTCACCTTTTAACTCTTTTTCCCTTCAATCATTGGAATACCAACTATAATCATTAATAAATTGCAAGGTGGTCAATAATCTGAAAATCTCGCCATGTTTAAATTTTAATTTCAACGCACCATTTCTACTTAAACAATGGATTTGAAGAAAAAAAATCTAGTGTAATAACCTAGTGTTAATTGCTACAGGATTCAATCATGCCTAAAGTTGCTGAAAGTTTCATGTTAAAAACTAATCCTAAACAATGTATTTTATTAATTTATAACCCCTACATGCTTGTTTAGACAGGTTGGTTCTAAATTACGTCAACAATACCATTTGTTCGTAGAAACTAGCTCTATTGCAATTAGTACAATATGCATAGAATTCTCGTTATAATTTGACGTTAGGTTGTTGCCCTTCCTGTAGTTAAAATTAACTGAATCATTGGTTTTATAGCGTTAAAAAGTAACTATGTATTATGAAATTATGTTATTAACAGCAACCAAAGGCTACAGTTACAATTGCAATTGTATAGTTATCACAAAAATGATATTCTGTGAATCCATACTTAAAGATGGTTAAATTTAATTTCTGAACAGACAGGTTGCGTAAACAAGATATCGTACTATCAAAACAATTTTATTTATACATCACTCTAAAATACATATCAATATGAATAATTCATCATTTTTGATCTTTCAAAATATTTCCGAAACTTTGTCTCGCATATGAAGCTGGAGGATGTTTCCATGGACACAACTTAAAAATAACTACTGCGTAAATATTCAGCAGTTTTTTATAAAAAGTTTAACATATTATCCTGATCAAAGCAAAAACTTTAAAATTTGAACAATTTTCTGTTTGAAACTTGGCATGGTCTGCTTCATCACAATTTATATTTTTCGTTTTTTATCTTCTATAAAGGCAGTAGATTCAAGTGACCGTATTCAACTGAATATCATTGTTAGTCATTTTCGCCTTTTCTTCATCCTGCTTCTGATGTCCTTCAATTTCCTCTATCGATTCTGGTAAATTGAAGCCCTTGGTTTCCGGAAGGTAAAATGCAAGAAGCCCTGCAATGATGCACATCGTCCCAAAGGTAGCCATTGGAATGCTTTCGTGGTAATTTCTCTACAATAATGGAAAATATTGGGAACGAACAAAAGGAAATTAAAACCTTTCTAATCACCGTATTCTGTAATAGATCGATGCATGAGAATTGTTAAAATTTCGAACTTACCAAAAGGTCGATGATATATGGAGATACAACTGACCCTAGGCGGCTTAACATGGCCCCTGTTCCCACAGCTAGGTTTCGAACTGGTGTAGGAAATAACTCGACGGTATATAAAAAGATGAGGCCGTAAAAAGCGGTACAAAAAAATTTCCCCGAAAGTGCCAGAACTGTCATCAACCATTGCAAATCTGTCAACAAAGGAGAATAAATATGATTTACAATTGTGGAACTTCTAATATTTTCCAAAAAATTCTAAAGGTAAAATCTCATCAACAATAATACCAAAGATGATTAAGGAAAATGTCTATTTCACATATTAGTTATGGTTTTAACTATGCTGAATTCTTTCCGTGACCACAGCTAATGAATGCAATATCATGATAATTTAAAAGAGAATTGCACTTGGTTTTTTTCTGTTTTATGGACTGGTTATATTATAATGATAATGGTTTATGAATATTTTTTTTAGGTTATATTACTGATTTGTTGCACTAGATATTCTAGAAATGATAATTTTTTTGCCTAACCGTTCGGAATGGCTAAAATCAGCAAACAGGAAACTCCAGTGACTATAATATAAATAATAAAAACTATTCTTCGCCCAATTTTTTGTATAAGGGCATAAATAATGAAAAATGCAGGCACTTCGACGGCAGCTGCCAAAAACGTATAAAGATAGACACTGGTCCCGACATAACCGGCACTGAACGATAAACCGTAGTAAACTTTTCCAGCAACGAACCTAAATAAGAAACTTTATTAAAATATCGATTTTACAGTACAAAATAAATTTTATCTTAAACTTGATGAATATACTTGCCATACAAGTCCAACAACGAGACTACGTCTGCGTAAAATAGGAGTCCGTACAAGATCCAAGAAATTTCCTGATTTTTGTGCTTCACTGGTTTCCACGAATTTATTATCCTGTTAGAAATTTCAAAAACAATTTGGTACTAATTTACAAAGAAGTGTGCAACTCGTATAAATACAGGCCGGTATGCTATTTGAAAGTTTCCTAAATGTGCAGGTTCATGATTATATTTCCTGCTTTTTTATGTTAAAAATCATGACATATTATGATTATCATAAATTTTCAATAACTTATTCATTTATTTTATTAGAATTAACTTAAGAGATTTCACTGATTATACATATATTACAGTGAATGTTTCTTGGAAGAGGGAAAACTTCATGTCCCAAAACATTTTATGTAATTATTCAAACTTACCCTTCGCTGAACTTTCTGTAGCAACTCTAACATATCTTCATCTGATGGTAGGGTGCGTCCATTAATTCGAGCTCCAGATTTTAAAACTGTTAAAACATTTCGCAGATTTCCTTGCATCATAAGCCATCGGGGGGACTCTGGCAAAAACCTGTTTTAATAAAAACAGAAAATCATTATCCATGGCTACATACTACAATCTACAGGGGTGTCCTACTGGTAGCCCATCAATTACTGGACATCCTGTAATGCAACGGACTACGGTAGAACCCCTCTAAAAGCTGAAAAATATGCTTTTAGACAGGTTCATTTGTATACATGGATACCAAGTCGGAACCGGCACGTTTTATGCTTTTAGAGAGGTTATATCATATAGAGAGGTGAATATACATTTTCTCTTCAATTATTTCACCATCTGACAGGAAAATTTAGAAAACTGATATCTGATAAATGTATGAGAATATGTGGAATGTTGTGATATTTGCACTGAAACAAGTTTACGTCAATTCTTACAAGAGTGCTCTGTGTTACTACCAGCTGCTCAGCTGGTGAACAAGCCCAAAGAACCTTCGCACTTGAGTTATCATTGAAATGTCATTTTTTTTGCTTTCAAAGTAGTTTGTTGGCAACGATACAAAAGCGTGTGGACTAGCATAAATTCCCAACTATGGATTCTTTCTTTATAAGCGCAATTTATAATCGTGAGTTGCAATTTGCATGCTTAATTAATTTATCCAGTCTTTTTTTTTATGTGACGAATGACGATGATCTGGTGTTAATATTAGAGTGTTGCTCCTTTAGCAAGCAATATTTTTACAGACTTTTTACGAGCATATTAACTTAGTGACACTTTTCATACCATGCTGAAATAACCTTACATTATAGGTGATAAAATAATTTTCATTGCTTGATATAAATCCCCATAACGTGTGAAATTGTTACCAGAAATAGACGATCAACGATAATGTCGGTATAGAAATGGCCAATTGCAGCCAGAACCAGTCTCGGATGTAAAATGCTATTCCTGGAAGCACCATGAAACCTATTGAGAAAGGAACCATGTATTGGAGGCCCAGTAAGGCTCTGCTTTTCCTTCCGCTTATTTCTGTCACTGAAATTCAAAGAAAAGGAAAATCAAGATTAGATTCAACTTAACTCAATGCCTTGATTAAAGCCTACTCAATGATTTGATTTCTTGCTTCTGTTTTTTTTCCACACAAACTTCAACAAACCATCATTGCTGTAAGGGGACATTCACAAAGGACGTCCTCAAAAGTGAGGTAGGCCGAGGGTCTGTAGGCATGTGGCCACCACGTGGACAGGGGGAGGGAGGGGGAAGCCATTATGGACTTCCATTGATGATGGTATTTTTCAGTTTTTGGTTTTTCTGTTTAACGGAAATTCCCTGACCTCGAAAATAAATTCTAGCATAAAATTGGTATTTAACACAAAGTTAGGCATAATTCCCGACTTTCCCGAGGTTTTAAAAAGTAAAGTACATTTGGGACTGGTGTCTATTTCCCCCTGTCACTGATGTTTAAAATTTAATTAATCAGAAAAATCTGGAGAAATGTAGTGGAATTGGGAGACGCATGCAGGTGCTTGGAAATTTATAGCTTGGGCCTTTGTATGTTCCAACACATGTTCTAGACGCCCTACTTATAAAA
This sequence comes from Julus scandinavius, assembly GCA_034696685.1. Taxonomy (NCBI): domain Eukaryota; kingdom Metazoa; phylum Arthropoda; class Diplopoda; order Julida; family Julidae; genus Julus; species Julus scandinavius. The sequence continues at coordinate 142 of JAQGAE010002776.1, read as the reverse complement.
AAAAATAAGGACATCTATGAGGGGGAGGAGGATTTGGGCTAAAATGGACACTGTGTGGACAGGATTTAAGGATGAAAGGGGGGAGGGGTCATTTTTTGAAGGAATTTCGTGGACGTCCTTTTTGAATGGTCAGCAACATACT